>JANHGN010019820.1:0-90897 GCA_024605025.1 Megaceryle maxima | reverse complement strand
GAAAGGATGAGGGGCAAGGGTTTTAAATTAGAAAGGAGTGGATTGAGATTAGAAATAAGGAGGAAGTTCTTTACCACAAGAATGGTGGAACACCTGAACAGGTTGCCCAGGGAGGTGGTGGAGGCTCCATCCCTGGAGATATTCAAGGTGGGGCTTGACAGAGCTCTGAGCAACCTGCTCTAGTTGAGGCTGTCCCTGCACTCAGCAGGGAGGTTGGACTAGATGACCTCTAGAGGTCACTTCCAACCCAGACAGTTCTAGGACTCTATGAAAGGAGAAAGATTAAGGACATGCACCTGCTTGATTTCCCCCTTTTTCCAGAACAATACAGGATGAAAAATTTGAACCTAGAGTTCTCTTCATCTCTGGCAGGTACACAGGTGCATTCTAGTTGGAAAGGACCTCAGAGTTCAAGTTTTGTCCCAAAAACCCCACAGACAGCTCTTTTTTTGTTAGAAAAGTAACAATTGTGTTACTGACATGTACTGGTTTTGTTCAGACTGGGAGCAAAGACATTAAATTACTCAACACCATAATATAGGAAGTGTCAGTCTTCTGTTTTCCTTGCTATTCTCATTTACTCAATCTTTCTGCCAAACCAGTGAGCTCAGGACAGGAGAGGACAGTCCACAGTGGACAGACCCACACTCTCCATGGTGCACTCCACTATGGCTATGCTGTTCCCCTCTGCTGAGATACTGCTTACAGAGGGAGCTCTCAGCTCTCAATCACCCTTTGTCCCCAAGATATTACTAGAATTGTCAACCACTGGAAGAGTTTACTCTCCAAGTTAACAGCTTATTATTTTCCAGTATCAGATGGGGAATACAGGTGCAAAGAATGCCCACAGTTTGCCCAGAATAATAAAAGAAATCCACAGTAGAGCAGACACTAAATCTGTATCTCTGAAGTTTAGCATTAATGGTTAGCACAGCCCTGCTCAGTGTATGCATGCAGGGTTACAGACATAACGATGTTCCAGTTTAGACAGTGATTCACTCCTCCCCCTCCTTCTGTAGTGCCAGAAACATCCAGTAAAAAAAGAACAATGAGCAATAAAACCTCAGGTTGACTAAGGCCTCAAAGTCTGAAGCAAGCATCAGATGGATGACAGTCTTCTATGTCCTGGTAACACTTGAAAAAAAAGTTTTATGATAGTAACATATCACTAGCTGAAGGTGGTGCTCCTGGCCATGTGTCCTGGTTCGAGTGAGAACAGAACTAATTCTGTTCAGTGATTTTTACTTTTCAGCCCAGTTCTTCTCACTCCCTGCACTGTCTGAAGTCAGCAGCCTGTTTTCCCAGGCAGTGGCTGCTGCTGGCAGTGAGAACACCACCAGTCAGGGTTAGTACCTAGCACTGGTGTGCAGACCAAGGCCACGGCTGGATCTTGTGCACCAACCACGCTGGGGGGTGCAGGAAAGTGAAAGGCAGCACCTGCAGGGAGGAGTGGACAGGGCAGGTGGCCCCAAACTGACAAACGAGGGATTCCAGCCCATACACATCATATCCAGTATAAAGCAGAGGGATCTGGAGGGTCTATAGTTTTTTTTCTTAGCTTGGTAGTTTTGGGTTTGTTTTTTGGGGTTTGGTTGTTTTTTTTTTTTTTTGTTAGCTTGCTAGTTTTGCTTGCTTGCTCACTCACTCTCTTAGTGGGGGTTTCCAGGTTCTTCTCCCCTCTTGGACTGCTTTGCCAGCTTTGCTCAGGTCCTCTTTTGGTTCCTTCCTTGGAGCATCCAAGGAGGACTCTGTTGTATACGGAAACAAATGAGTTAGCCAAGCAATTGTTGAGCAGAAGAAAGTTAAAAATGTTCTGGGATCAGAACAATTTTTCAAGTCTGCATGCCCAAAGCACCTCAAGTACACCTTCACATCTTTGTTCCTTTTTTAACTGAAAGAAAAAGAAGCTGCTTATGAAACAGTATGGAGCTGACGAGTCAGACCAAAGAACACAGCACAGTGTAATATGTGCTTGCAATATCAAACATCAAAGAGTATGAAATTAGATCCCCTTTACTCACTGAAATCATGGCCTACTAACAATTCACATGATACTTTGACTAGAGTTTAGTCACACTTGTTATGAAGAGCATGGGTCATCCAGTTTGATCTTCATTATTTAGGTGGAATTAAATTTCTCATTAAAACCAAGAAAAAGTAGTTCACATTCCTATCAAGTATATAAAAAAATGGATCATGATTATTTAGAAAGACACTGGGCTTACACAGAGCTCTATCTCCAAGTGATGAGCTTGCTGCTTTGCTTCTGAAATTATGATCTCAGGCAATAACTAAGCAGAAGTGACCCTTATGAGGCAATAAACTCATCCCTTCAAGAATGATTACTTAAAACACACTAAACACCTCTGTTATTACAGAGCACAAAGTTTCATGGAAATTTAAAATCCACCTTCAAGGTCCTTTAAGGCAGGTAAATAAGCACACTCCTTATTAAAAATATAATAAGGCTGGACATTCAACAACTCCTGTATTCGTTCTCTGAAAAAGCGGAAAAATAAGTTTCTGGTGAAATCTTTTATGGCTCTTAGAAGAACACTATAAATCCATTTCAAAACACTTCCCTTACCTTGATTATGTTTCCAGGCAATTAAATCAAATTCTTCATAGTGCAAAGATAGCTCAAGCTTCACCAGCATTTTAATCCACCTGTCAAGTTCCTGGTGATCCCATGGAGCACCATAAGACAAGACCAAGAACTCCCAACTTATTTTTATCCAAGCTTAATAGTTTTATATCAAATAGAGATTGGAGGTAAAACTATCTGTATTACTTCCAGATATAAATAACCAGAAATAATACAAACTTCCACATCCATTTGACCAAGAAAAACAACACCCAAGTGCTCAAAGGCTAAGTGCTTCCAGGATTCCTATAGAATACCCTACATGCGGCAACCCTGGTGGATGGATAAAGTGGTAGCAACAACTAATAGAAATTTCCTGAAAGTGAGAACCCAGGCATGGAGGCAGCCTCTGGCAGTTACTGGATATAGGGCCAGTCTCCTCTGCATGGAAGCTTACAAAAAGCTACGTCCGTTAATGAACCTTAAAGACTTTCATCATCCCAACAGTAACATCAAAACCAGGGGCAGCTTCAGCTCAACTCACTGAGCACATCCTGATTAAAGGGGAGACACAGAAAGTCCAACCATGCACACAGGTTAGGTGGCCTCAAATGCCCTTCTGAACCTTGCACCTGGAAACACCCTGGAATGCTCCAAAACTGGTCCTAACATGCAGGACTATTGATTGCCTGCCAGGCACTACGCTTTTGGACAGATCCAGCTGTAACAAAGCTAATTATTCAAAGAGGATTTTGAAACACCAGGCACAGGCTCAGTACCAGCACCAGTAGACATTTCTTCACGCTGCAGTTGCAGGAAAGACATGACTCCAAAAGGAATTGCACAACACACTACCTGCCTGTGAAACAATGCACTCACCTCAAAGGGTTGGTTTTGTTGTTTTTTAAACTTTGAGACCTCTAATGAAATGTGTTTAAGGAACCCTCAGAGACGGAAGGTAGAGAACATTGCTCTTTTCAGGGTTCAACTTCTGCACAGTACAGGCACACAGTCAACACTACAAGCTCTAGACAGACCAGGAAAACCAAAGTGACATGAACTTCAATTTTAAAGCCTTGTTTCTAAAACAGGACTTCAGAAAACCCTACAAACCCTTACATGTAGCATTCATACCTTGAACAGTGAGAATTAAGTGGGGGGAAAAAAGTTCCGTAGCAGCATCACCGCATCTGATTAACTTCAGTCAACAGAACTGCTGAAGTGTGAACAGGCTATCACAACACAGCTACAGGAGCAGAATTATGCTGGAGATGGTGTTTCTGTATCCTAACTATTTTATTTCCCACATGGAGAAAAGTAATCAATACATTCTTTGAGATCACACATGGGAAAGAAAAGAGCAACCTTGGCTCTGTGACATTCATCCTATTTATCCCAAGGAGCTGCAGACAGACCTAAAGCAGCTTGTTTCACATTCTTTTGAATACAAATGGAAGAAAGCAGCTTCACTGTTCAGTGGGCTCCTGAAATCATGAATTGATTTTGTGCAGACTTTCTCTTTACACCTCATCATTCACTTCATAGGAACACTTTCAATGTCAGTCACTACCCTGATCCTACTTAGCCCATTTACAAGGGTAAGTAGATGCAACAATCATCACTACCTAATTGCAGGCTTCTGTTTTTCCTGGAATGCAGCCAGAACATAGGACATGGTGGAGTTCAACTTTTGCAAAGCCTGCATCCTCTGAGCTTTTTCTGTCATTCAGCATCCAGAACACAGACAACGAGAGGGAAGACCAACGTGCTTCATCCTTCAGGAAATTAAATTTTTCAATTCTTTGGAAAGAATCCAACCTGATATACTTCAAAGATCCATCTGGAACTGTAAAGGTAATCTGTACTTTAATTCCCAAGACAGACCACCCATCCATCTTAAAGCACAAAAGAGAACCCAGACTTACAGATTTTAAAAGTCTACTGCTCGAGCAACAAAACTAAACAATTAAGATATCAACTAGGACTACAGCATTACATACATAAAAGATGGGTATTTAAAAATACCCAACTATTACAGATTCATAATTCAGCCCTGAGGGTCTCATTTTCAAAAAAATTAGGTATGCAGAAACTTCTGCCAGCATCCAAAAATTAACAGCAGCACGCCTCAGTTTAAAAACTAAACTGGTTAATCCAGTTGGGGCCACAATGTTCTGATGGGCATTTCGGGGTTTTTGTTTGTTTCTTTCATTGTGTTGGGGTTTGTTGTTTATTTGGGGAGTTTTGTGTTGTTGTTTTGGTGGCTTTTGGGGGGATGGGGTTTTAAGGATTTTTTTTATTTTATTTTTTTTTAAATTGCCTCCTCACTTCAAATTAGAGCCAGAGTGCAGATTCTGAACACGTATACTCTTGAGCAGGACATGAGAATCCTGTAATGCTTCATCTCCATTAAAAAGAAAGAATAAACTAAGAACCCAACTGGTAAAAATAAAGTATGTACATTATCTGATTGATCTGGATTGATGTCTGTCAAGCTCCTGACAGAAGATAACCTTCATAACCAAATGACAAATCCCCCGAAACACTGGTGTGTAATGGAAAGCCCGACTGGCCATTAGTGATAACAGCATGAACAAGGTTCTAAAACACAATGAAAATGGAATTTTAAATGAACCACCATAAAAAAAAAAAAAAAGGAAAAAAGTATAATCCTTACCCTGGAGGGCTGCAGCCCTACAGTTTACTCCAGACTGCCATTCCCCACAACTTGATCTTACACAGATATTCCTAAATATCACACGCTCGACTTCAGAAGTGGCAAGATAGGATTCTAGAGCACAAAAATCTCAGTATTCCTTCTGACACCAGTTATTTTTTCTTCAGCCTTAGTATTCAATATCATTATTTGCCTCTTTCTGTAATTCTACACAGCTCTACCTCAACATCACAAGGTCTCACTCCCAATGTGAGATTCTCTCATTTCTCCCCTGTCAGTCATCTGTTCACGTCTCTCTTCCCCTCCCCCCCAGTAAAATAACAGCCTCTTTTCTACTCCATGATGCCAAGAGAAAGAAATCTCATCACAAAAAGCATGCCACATAGCACAGTCTCGCCAGACAGAAAGTTTCCCAGCAGCCACATTCAACTACTTTGCTCTCACTGATGTGGTTACAGCAGGAGACATTACCTGAAAAGCTGGTGCTGCAGCCTGGTTTTCAACTTACCCACTCCAGCCCTTATACAAGTATCCAAAATTACTCTCCCTCAGATTTGCCCAATTCTGATGGCCTTGGAGCACAAACAGTACTCCTCACAAGTACCAGTTGCTGAGGCCCATCTCAGACCAGCAGCACAAGCACCCTTTCCACTCTAGCATAGCCAGTCCTGCTCCTAGCCTCTGGCCCTTGCTGGGACAGAAATCAAGACAGAGCTCCCATGGGACCTGGCAAGAACATTCCCCACAGGTCCTGCACAAAGGGATGCTGGACAAGCAGAAGCATGTTCCCATCCCACAACCAAACCCACTGGGGCTCAGAATTGGCTCCAGCTGTGGTTTCTCCTATACCACCCTGTCCAAGCACTCAACTATGCATCAAATGTCTACATGCATGCTTGACATCAGAAATTTCTTTGCCAGGCAAAAAAAAAAAAAAGGCAGCATTAAAATAATCTTCTCCTTCTACCTCTAAAAAAAAAACACCAATAAATCACATTATACCCATTTTCTAAGTTTTGCTTGCTATTTGATCATCTTCAAGGCAAATCTAAGGTTTGATACCCACAGTGAGCTGGTTAAATCACCTTGACTTCAAAGCACATACTTTAACCCTGATTTAAATAATCTGTTCTGATCTTGCTTTGCATTTGTACTTTCTAGAACTTTTCCTGGACAAAAATACAGATTATTCCTGTCCAGAATGCTGTGATTTTTTTTTTTTTTTTTTTTTTTTTGCAGACTAGGAAGCTACTCTATAAAGACTGTCATTTTTTCTAAATTACTGCATTAGTAATTCTTTTTTTTTCCTCTTCATTATTTGACTTTTTTTTACTGAGCATTGCATATTCATTAGCTGCAAAACATTTTATAAATAGGGCAAATTAACTTGTACAAACATTAAGGTACAAATAATTAAAAACTGTATTTTAAACTCAAATCCTTCTAAATGTGTTGAATTAAAAGTAATTTATCAACATATTTGTACATTAACTCATTACAGAGAACATCACCCATAGTTCGTGAATTTAGTTGTGTATATCCCTCAAGTTTTTATTAGGACAGATGTGATTTTCATACCTTGTTACTCATAGGTCAAAAGAAAACAAAGCTTCCCAGATTTTTGTAGTTTCTCACTTTTGACTGGACAATTCATTGAAGTAACTCCAGGATGACCCATGAATGAAGAATACGGGGGGTTTTCTGCATGAATGCTACTCCTGTCAAACCAGTTCTGTACTGCAGCAAGTTCTCTGTAGACAGTTCCACCTACTCAGTGACCACATTTTCTTCAAAATTTCAGAAGCAAATCTATCCTCCTTGATTATAATTTAATTGAATAAGTTATTACACTGTGATGGAGTTAAGCTCTGAATCTAGTACTTTCAAATCCAAATTATTCATTCTTCTTTTAACAATTTTAACCTCTTGTTTTCCAAAAATTTCTTCCACCATTCATCCTTCTACCCCCACCTTCCCACTTGGATCTTTATGTTTCCATCATAGTCACAACACTCACATGCACGATCACTCACCGTATGCCATGTCACCTATCTTTCTCTCAGGAAGGCTTGAGACCTATTTATTTCCAGGATTCATCAAGATAATTTGGCACATGAATCATCCCACTGTCTTTACTCATATGACAAGCCCTGAGGCACACTGCTGAGCAAACAAGTCCAAGCAACCCTCAAAATTTGAGAATGAGCATTTCTCTTCCTGCTGTGTCTAAGCCAACTAGACTCTCCTTGGCCCTCCTCTCATCAACAGTCAGTCAAATATGAGAACACCTCCCCTACCACCAGGAAACTGAACAGAAGAAACCCTTCATTACTGATATGACTATCAGGCTTTCTGCATGGTCCAGCCTATCCACCACCACCATTACAGACCTTCAGTGCCTGGTGGCAGCAGTTTTCAATTCCCTGTTTACTCCCAGTTTCCTGCAGCCCACCAGGCAGCCACCTGCTTCTCAGGAACCTTGTGATTTCTCCATCACCAATGAGCCACAGTTCAAGACATTATTCAGCTCTACCTATTTCTTTTTTTTTTCTTATTCATTATAATTTCTGTACACACAAAGTCACACCTCCGCACTGCTCTACACTAAGGGCAGGGCAATTCGTCACTGAAAGACAGAAGAATACGGGGAAATTAAGCATCTGACAACATTACACAGTAGCTTCAGGCACAACCAAAAATAAAAACCTTGCAGTTGAGGGCTTTGGTCACAAAGTAAACTTCAAAGCCTTATGTGCAGCCCAGCTGAGGAGACGTGCAGCAAGTCTGTCATTCCCCCAGAAGGAGAATATTTTGCCAGAGAAATATTCTGCCAAACAGCATTCCACAGCAAATGCCACACACAACACTAGTTTAAGACTCCACACAACTGGATGACACTAACATCCAGCCAAGGCTCGTTCTTGGAGAGGCAACATCCTTCCCACTAAGCAGCTTAGTAAGAAGTCAGGCACAAGTCATTATTTTGAAGTGCAATGTCAGATTTTCTGTATTTTCTACATTACATAAACAGGACAATATGGAAAATCCCATAGCAAGGGGATTTACATTTTTGGACAATACCTGTCCAGGAAATAGCAATTCCTCTCACCAAAACCCAGCGTGAGCAAAAATAGCAATTTCCTCCTTGGACTGAGGATTAGGGGCTCACTTAAAGGAAATGCACAAAATGACAGAGAGCCCACCCTAATTATGACCCAGCACTCTGAGAAAAGCCAAATTTTAACATGGTCAAAGTCTTTACAAGTGATTGCAAGAGAACTCAAAAACTAACAACAGGCTTAACCTACTGACACAGCCAAAAAGGATTTGGCTATTCTAAAAAGAACCATCCCTAAGAGAAAGCCAGCTGTGGGTACACTGGTCCTGCAGCCTAATAGTGCCCCAGGTGGGATCACTGTTTTGAATAACAGCACCCAGGCACAAAGAGCAGAGAAAATCTCTGCCACCTGAACCCATACAGGCCTGTGGCTGCTTCCAGTGAGACGGCACAAGTTTCTGTCTCCTAGGCCTTAAGGAAGCTTCCCAATACATTCCTCCCAAACTTTAAGTAATAACGTGTATAGATTTTTTAAAAGTTGATCAGATACTGTGACAATTTAAATGTACCTATGTCAACCTGAGTCTTTAACCTCTAATCCTGAGAAGGGTCTCACTTAGTGACTCTGAAGTGCCTGGGGATTAATTAACAAGGGAAGTGCCAGAGCAGGAACTGATATTCAGCAACTGTGCTCAGAAACAGCCACCACAGAACAGACTCTCCCTGTATTAAAATTGCTACACTGTCCCACAACCACTGCAGATGAAGGTTCATCACACCCACAACTGCCCAGGGCAGCAAGATCTATGGCACTTCACCTGCATTCATGGGAAAGGCATGATGACTGGGCAAACAGCACTGTTTCCAGACAGAAGTTCAGCTCTGTTCCCTGGATATAAAGACTGAACATCTAAGGCACTCCCACGGTGGCATACAAACTATTTCCACACAGGCACAGCCATACACTGGCAAATTTCCACAGCCACAATGAGCCCCTCTCTGCAAAGCAGTTCTCCTGAGGTTTTCCTTTTAAGTCTTCATCTGGCTAGGAGCAAGTCGCAATTCCACCCTATTACTTCTGTGATTATCCCAAAGTTACACTGCAGGGCTTTTCACGATGAGCTATTTTGGATGTGTGTTCAAACAGAAGCTGGGAGGAATCATTTCTTGTTCTTAACAGCCACCATTGTTTTTCTTCTTCCAGCTTCAGTATAAGAAAGTGATGGTGATATTTCTATTTCCATGAGTCTATTTTCATGCAAACACAAGCACAAACCTGAGCTGACAACAGCTTTCCAATGAAATCTCAGAGGCATTGAGATTTTAGAGGGGTTTTTTTTTCTCTGATTTGTTTACAGTTTCTTTGCCACAACACTAGTTGGCCCTGTAATGTTTTTACACCACAGTAAAGCATGGAGATCCAATTCCATTAAAAAAAAAAAAAAAAAAAAGCACAAACAGACAAAGACTCATCGTTTCTCTTTGTTTGCACAAGATTTCACTGTATGTAAGGTTTGCATCGCAAAAACGTCTGCATAAGTGTTTTGGGGGTTATAGCCAATTACTGTCAGAGGAACTCACCTGGGAATCGACAACTTTCATTACGTGTTAAGTGCAACAACTTCTGGACATTCATCGCCTTTGAACACAGGTCCAGAACAGGACATGGGAAAGTTTTGAGTAAGGTAGAAAACATTCACCAATTCAAAAACTTCTGCCTTTGATCTCTATTTTTACATGTAGAAATTAATTCTTTCTATTCAGTTGCCTAGCCAGAAGAGTTTCCTAACGTGAAGGATTTTGGTTAAGGGGGCTGTCATGCCACTTGGTTGCCTACAGTCAACTGAATTTCAAGTTCAAACGTCTATTTTGCAATGGGTAAGCTTTGCCAAAAAATAAATACAGACGCATCATGTAAAAGTCACATCGATAGAGGATAAACAAGATAGTCAGAAAGCCTCCACGATTAAAAAAAAAAATTAACTGACCACCAAGAGCCACGTTATGTGCTTATTAGACCACAGCAAGCAGCGTGAAGTCATTTACTCAGAGAGGGGTGGTGTCTGACTCAGAAGAGGAAGAATCTACAGTGATCATTTGAGTGCCCTACGATCGCATGCATTGGCGTAAGTAACAAAAACACTGTTCTGCTGAATACCGGAACACGAGACACGTTAAAAAACCGTATCGGCTGATGGGTGTAGCGCCTTCTGACCATTTTCCTCCAAGGGCACTGCAGACAATGGAGCAGACAGCTGCTGTACCCGCTTCTCGGGGACTTCGGAAGGAAGACGAGCCTGTGCCCGCAACAGCGGCACAGCCCAGCCCCACACAACAGGTCTCCCGGCCACCGCCGCCGGCTGCACGCCGCCAACCAGGGGACGGCCCCAGCCCATTCTCGCCGGGGGGACCCGCCCGGCCTCGGGGCGCCGCGCTCGCCCCTCCTCTCCCGCCCTTCCCCGCCCAGCCCAGGGGGGGAGGCCCCGGCCGCCGACTCACCGAGGCCGCTGATCTCCTGGCGGAGGCCGGCGCGGCTCCTCTCCTCCGCTATCGCCCGCAGCATCTGCTGCAGGGAGCGGTCCAGATCGCCGTTGGCCTCCTCATCCCTCGTCCCGGCGCGGCCGCCGCTCCTGGCAGAGGCCATGCTGCCGCCGGCGATGATCTCATGTCAGGCCGCCCCGCGGAGGCAGCCGCGGCACCCGGCGCTGCCGCCCCCGCCGCCCACACGGCTCTCTCGACTGCGGCGGGCGGAGCCAGGGGCCTCCCCGCAGCAACGACGAGAAAAACCTCCCGGTCCCAGCGAGGGCCGCGACCCTCCCTGCTTCCCCCTCAGAGTTTCCCGGGTGACACCGGCAGCCCCCGCCCCAGAACACCGTGACCGTTTCCCCAGACGCTGCCCCGCCGCTCTCCGCCGCTTCCTGCTCCGGCGGCCGCGGGGCGGCCCAGGCAGCTCCTGGCCCCGCCTTTTGCCGCCAAAGGGCGGGGCGGAGTCGCCTGGGCCGCCCCGTTTCCCGCGGCGGGCGCGTCGTAGTTCTCCGGCCGGGTTTCGCTGACGATAGTTGGCTATAAACCCAAAATATTTACGTGGACGTTTTGCGACGCAAACCTGGGCGAGACCTGTCTCCTTGGGGGGCAATCAGTTCTGTGGGTTAGGATGGAAAAACTTCCTCTGGGAGCTGTAAACTGAGTAAGAAAAAAATGATACTGTCATTGAGTTGGTATTCAGAGGCTACCAAAAAGAGCTCTCTCACCCACAGTAAACCATCTGCTTATCCCCCCCGTCTTCCCACCCACAAGTACTGCTTTTCACGTGCTACATTGATGAAAAAAATACCTTTTCATGTTAGAAGAAGCAAGCTTGATTAAACAGAAAATGCAGAGCACTATTCCAGGTGGTCTGTAAACCCACAAGTCCAAGCAGAAGGATAAGCAAATCCACTTGCAGGCAGTAAGAAGAGCAGAAACACGTGCTTAACATCACCAGGGACAGCCCATGCAATCTTGTGTCCCTCCTGTCTAAAATTCTTTTGTTTTGAGTCAGTCTTTCTGAACACCTTCTTTCCCGCCCTTCTTTCTCGCTGCATCCCACAGATTTGCCACTGAGGGCAGAGCTCTTTTGCCCATCCCACCGCCATCAGATCTCCTAAGCTGCTGCTTCTTTGTTCAACTGTCCTCCCCTGCCAGTTGTAGCCATACATGTACAGTGCTACGGGGACAAACCCCAACCTAAGGTATCCCTTGAAGTGTTTAACAAAAGCCAGGTCACCATTAGCATGTTTTGCTAGTGAGCAGTGACATAAATTAGGAGTCATCTCAGAGAATTAGCCAGCTAGTGCTGCAGATTGGACCACAAGCCCTATTGCTGCTGCTAGTTGTCCCCAGCAGATGCCAACAATGGTGAGATCTTCCTCATTTCAGAAAATGAGGATTTGCTAAGCCGCAGTTGGAAAGTAATACACCCGCCTGCAAACAATTTGCTCACATTTTTAAAATTTATTTACAGTAGTACATTTTGCTCTCCTCAGTTCCTAAAAATATTAAATAGGCTTATACAGCCTTTTATTCTCTCTAAAGTCCTCTGTGAAACCTAGCAGGCCTTGAAAGCAGTGGTGGGAATGAGAGAAGGGTAAGGAGGGCTTGAGGCTTGAAATGACATCATTTGAGAGCTGGGCCTTTTTGCTCAGTTTAATAAGAAAAGCTTCCAAATGCTGCACGACCATTCTGCCCAACTGCACACATTTACACCTTGTTTCCAACCTCAATTTCATGTTAACTTCTGACACCAACAAACACTTCCTGAGTGCTGTTTACTACCATACAGATTTCTCACTGCAGGGGGATAGATAAGAGTATTTTCTCTGGAAAGTCTCTGTGCTGAAGTGGATGCCTGACAGAAATTTGAAGTCAACACAGCATTTTGCGAGTGAAATACCTAGTTTTTTAGAAAGCAATGGAAAGCACAGGCATACAATCATGGGACTTGAGCATGGACACTTCCATTGTTAAATCTGATAGTTCTCTTTCTCGGGGAGAATGAAGATTTGCAGTCACATGCTGTCCCTGTAAATGCACATTTTGGAGTCACCTACCCCACAGGCTTACAAAGAGGAATCACAGAATGTCTTTGATTGGAAGAGACCTTCAAGATCATCTAGTCCAACCTTTGAGCCAACACTGCAAACTCACCACTAAACCACATCCCTGAGCACCAGGTCCATATGCCATTTAAATGCCCCCCAGAGATGGCAACTCCACCACTGCCCTGGGCAGACCATTCCAACCCTTTCAGTGAATAAATGTTTCCTAATATCCAGCCTAAACCTCCCCTGGCACAGTCTGCATCCATTCCCCCTGGTCCTGTAACACGTCACCAGAGAGAAGAGGCTGTCCCCCCCTCCTCGCTCCAACTTCCATTCAGGTAGTTATAGAGAGCGATAAGGTCTCCTCCCCTCAGCTTCCTCTTCTCCAGACTTAACCCCAGCTTCTCACAGGACTTGTGCTGTAGGCCTTTCAGGAGCCTCATTGCCCTTTTCTGGACACGCTCCATCACTTCTCTGTCCTTCTTATAGTGAGGGCCCCAGAACTGAACACAATATTCAAGATGGGGCCTCACCCGTGCCGAGTACAGGGGGACAATCACCTCCCTATTCCTGCTTCTCACAGGATGCCGTTGGCCTTTATGGCCACCTGCACATGCTGCTGACTCATATGTAGTTGACTATTGATCAATACCCCTAGGTCCTTTTCCAACTTGCAGCTTTCCAACCATACATCCCCAAGTCTGTAGCTTACCATGTGGTTGTTATGACCCTAGTGCAGGACCTGGCACTTGGCCTTGTTGAACCCCATGCAGTTAATCTTGGCCCACTGATCTAACCTGTCCAGGTCCCACTGTAAAGCTTCCCTACCCTCTAGCAGATCAACACACCCACCTAGTTTGGTGTCATCTGAAAATTTACTGAAGGTACACTCAATCCCCTTGTCCAGATCATTAATAAAGATATTAAAGAGAACAGGCTCCAGTACCAAACCCTGCGCAGCACCACTTGTGACCAGACGCCAGCCAGATTTAGCACCATTCACTACCACTCTTTCGGCCCAGCCATCCAGAAAGCTTTTTATCCAGTGCAGAGTGTATTTATCCAAGCCTTGTGTCATAAGTTTCTGAAGGAGAATGCTGTGGGAGGCAGTGTCAAAGGCTTTACTAAAGTCCAGGTAGACAATGTCCACAGCTCTTCCCTCCTCCACTAGGCAGGTCACATTGTTAT
Organism: Megaceryle maxima; assembly: GCA_024605025.1. Lineage (NCBI taxonomy): Eukaryota > Metazoa > Chordata > Aves > Coraciiformes > Cerylidae > Megaceryle > Megaceryle maxima. The sequence goes on along the minus strand of JANHGN010019820.1, from coordinate 76,810 downwards.
AGAAGGAGATCAGGTTAGTCAGGCAGGACCTGCCTTTTGTAAACCCATGGGCTGACTGGGCCTGATCACCTGGTTGTCTTGTATGTGCCGCGTGATGGCACTCAAGATGACCTGCTCCATAAACTTCCCTGGCACTGAGGTCAGACTGACAGGTCTATAGTTTCCAGGATCATCCTTTCAGCCCTTCTTGTAGGTGGGCGTCACATTCGGGAAGAGCAGCAGAAGGCTGTCTTGTGCTGTTAGCCTTCAAGTTGTTCCTGACAGTACCAAGATATGACACTCAAGACAGGAGGAAAGAATCTCTCTGTTGCCAGAGGAGCTCATAGTCTCATTTGCCTCATGTCATGCTGTACTAGCTAAGGATTGGGCATTTTTTTTCCCCAGCAGATTACTGTTTGATCCCAACACCACTATTGTTTTAAGGGTACATGGAAATACTTGACACTTGTTGTGTAACTAGCCCATAGACAACTCTGCAGCAGTTCCTCCAGAGCTTACAGCAGGACAGCCTCTCTACTGAGCCCCAAACACTCACCCTAAAGCTCCCGCAACCCTGCTGACAAAAAGCAATTAAACAAACCCGCTGCCCCATCCATGCCTTTAGTATAATGAAGTGGTATTCCTGTCCCTGTTCAGTTCCTGGCCCCACCTTCAACTTTCTCTGGTTTCTACCAAAACAGGCCTATGGATGAAACACTTGTTTTTCTTCTTGTAGGCCTCCCTAGTCAAGTACACCTCCTAGCAGATCACAGCTCTTGATAAGAAGATATTTTCTTAAATGGGCTTTGATTAAGTACCCTCAGGATCAATTAAAAAACTGAAATGCTAATTTTTTTTGGTTTTTAAAGATCACATAGTACATTTTAAAATGCTAAACTCCTGATGGAGGTAAAGGGAGTGGATTGTATCCTACCTTTATATATTGCTCCTAAAGGTCCTCTTCACCAACACTTAGCACCATGTTATCCCTATAATGGGTCCCAGGGGCCCTCTCCTAACACACATGCTCTCATTGAACTCCAATTACACACTAAATAACAAATTATCTTGCAAAATGGGTGTTAGGGCCCTGTTGCACTGCTAGGCCTTAGTGGTCCTGACTATCCTCACCTGTGGCCTCCCACACCCTAAGCCATGGTGGTAGAGTAGTGATCTTTGGGTCTGTTACAGCTGTGTTTGGCTGTGGCTGCTGTTAGCTGGACCCTGACCTACAGGATGGCTTCTTAGCTTGGCCATGGACCTGTTTTGTGATCACAGAGGTACCTTTTGACCTGGGCTCTGATTTACTCTGTTCCCTTGCTCTGTAGCAATGAGCTGTGGCCTCCAAGGGCCCCGCTATCCTGGGAGTCTTCCCCCAGTTCCCTGTCCCTCAGAGAGCTTCTAGCCTGCGCAGTGCCCTGACAATAGATGCCCCTGTGTTCTTATATAATAACTCACTTGCTGTCCTCACGTAGAGTATGTATATTGATCAACAAGATGGAGAGGCTATGGATCAGAGGATAGGCTGGATGGGTATTTTTAACTTAGGATGGGTGTTCTACATAGCAGAAATCTAAACAACACGAGACCTCAAGTTCATTAGAAATAACTGTCTGACTTAATGTTGTGAAGTATGTCTCTTGAATTAGTCAGTAATAGTAAAGCTTTGCTACAGTTACACAGAAGTGAAGCAAGTTGCCTAGATGAGGCTATATTTTGGTTACTGTATTGATTTTAGTAGCAGCTAATAGCAACAGTCTGCAGTGTGTGGTAATAAGACCACAGGGTATGTGACTATCTGACAAAATGAGTCTGTAGCTTTGATGATACAGGCTTATTTAATACATTTGAATTTATTTCTAATGGATGAGTCCTGACCTATATATGCCTTACAGTACTGACCCTGTCAAAAACTGTGTAGCTACTTATAGCCTGCTAAAGAGGTTGGTGTTATTGATGTGCTTCATACTCTGTATGTGCATAAACTCCTGCAGGAATAGACTTTGTAATTCTGAAGCTTTGAAAGTCTTGTTCAACCAATTACAAGCATGCAAAATACCTTTTTTTTTTTTTTTTTTTTTTAATTTCATTACTGCTAATGACAAATTCAGATTTCTAAAAGCTTCACATGGCAAATAAATGTTACATCCACTTTAAAGATACAGAGCATGAAATGTAGTTTTGTGCTGAAGAGATTAAGCAATTCACTTAAAAATCCTAATTATATTTTAGTCATAAACTGAGGTATTTCCATCTTCAGCAGTCCAATGCTTTCTGCTGAAGACATGCTGTGATGGGTCAGTGGACCCTCCAGTAAGTTTAGATGCAAAAATTAATTCTTCAATCTCAATTGCTTCCCTAACTGCATCAAGGCATTTTGACTTAGTACACAGTAGTGTCCTGTTAAAAATTGTATTAAAATGGCCATCTTGAAAAGTAGCTGAAAGCTTCTTCCAAACTTTCCAGTGTTCAACACAGGAAGAATTCTGGTCCCAAGATTAAACCTGCAGTCAAAGCTTCTGAAAGGTCAAGCTGTATAATTATTTTATTTTTTCAGCTGAAATTATCCTTCATAGTTATTCTTCTGAATGCACAGCAGAGTACTTAAGGTCATGTATTGCTGAAGTTAGAGGGGTTCTACCTGTTTAGATTTTTGTCCTTCCCCCTTTCTTTGTACTATTCTTGTCATCCCTGTCACTACTTTCATCAGTTAATTGCCATGGGATAATGAATAGTTTTTGGTTTAGTCTGATCCTTCTGTTCTGCAGCCAAACCCACTGAGCCTTCTGCACCTGAGCCTTTTATCCTAGGTTGCTCCTGTGCTGTTCCTAAGAGTGTAATTATCTTAATAGGATTGAGATGTGAACTGTAGCCTCTATGATAACAGGCTTCTGGGTTTTATAAGCCACTTGCACAGAATCTATATTTCATTGTTTTCTTTGAGCTGTACTTGTATCCAGAAGTGCGTAACCGCTTATGAACCCACCCCAAGCCCTCCATCAGCTCAGCAAATTTGAATTCCAAATAGAAACAATTTTTTTTTATTACATGGCTACACTCTTGCCTAAGAAGAAATGATGGGCAGTCCCTCAGTAAAGGCAAGCCCCTTGCAGGAGGACAGCCCCTGCCACTCTGGTTATGGCTTTTCATTCAGGTTACAGGATATTGCTGAAAAACGGAACTCTCTCAGAAGTTGCTCAAATAGCAGAAGTAACATGGAGCTTGCCCAGGCCAAGTATATGCTGAGAAGCCAGTCCAAACCAGTGACAAATTGGCATTGCTTTTCCCTGGAGTGTTACTTGATGCTAATATATTACTAAGTTCCTTTAAGTGTTTACTATCTATGTCTTGTCTTTATGTGTCTGTGCTCTTTAGCCTATATAGGCTACATTGAAGGCTTTGAATGCATGGACAGTAGTAAATAAGTAGATAAATGTTCACCATCTCCTAGGGACATAGGATTTCTGAACTGTGTATGTGTAGAAGGGTACACAAAATTACCTGCATCCTCTGAAATGACAAGTGTGGTTGACAAGAACTGCCTGATGAGTCTGCAGTGGTTCAGCACAATGAGTCAGAACTGTGAACTGACCTTCTGCAACACCATGCAGTACCAATCTGTCTGCTGCTGGGATCTTGCATGTTTGCTCTCTACTTTGGCTGTTGATGAAGGCTTATGCAAGATCTGTTTGTAACCACAAAGAACAGGTTTCAGCCTGCCTTCAATCCTAACAGACAGTAATGCAGGGTATAAAATGAATTACTTGTTCAGAGAAGTGATCAGATCATGCAGAATTTAGAAAGAATGCAGTGATTAACTTCATTCTTTTGGGGAAAGATTTCCAAAACCAAACTGAATTTTCAGCAGTAATTTCTAAATAATTATATTGGAATTTGGAAATGAGATTTCAAACTCCTGAATTTTTGTGTACATTTTTTAGAAATGCAGGGGCAAAATCAAATTTGAGAATGAGTAACAACTGCGTGGATGCAACTAGCATTGATTGAATCTTTAATTTTTAGAAATATCTAACAAAAATGTATTTGAAAAGCTTGTAATTTTTGTAATGGAATAGTATTTTTTTTCTGGTTTTATGTTGATTATATTACATTGTATAGTTAGTACTTCAGTATTCATTTTAATGAATGTTAGTTAATAGTTAAATAAGAGGCAACACAAGAAAGAACCTGTGAGCAGAGAGCAAAAGAAGTTGTACTTTCCAGAAGATCTAATTTTATAAACTGGATTGTTCTAATAAATGGTACAAGCAGCAGCTCTAGATAAAGAACTTAGTATGGTGGTTTTTCTTTGTATTCACAGTTAATTAAGCAAGTACAAATTAGTTTATGGCTAAAATATAATTAGGTTTTTTAAGTGAATTGCTTAATCTTTTCAGTACAAATTCAAGAAAGTTAAGGTAATTTTCAACACTGTACCTCTAGGACAAAGGTTTTCTCTACCGATCACTTGGCTGAACTCTGCTCAGATATCATCTTTCACTGACATCATATCAGAATATTTCTTCACCTTTGCAAATCATTCTAGCACTCATATAAATACTTTTATCATATTCATGTAATATATGAAATAGGGCAATCAAGTTTCAAAACAGAGAAATTATTTGCTTAGGAAAAAAACCCAACTTTATTGTCAGGAAGATCTGGAGTGAAATTTAGCCCTACCAACTAAAGATTGTAAAAGTAAGATGCCAGTGGGTATCAGTGAGGTCAGGACTTCATCTTGTGATTATTTATTTCATTTAAACTTAGTACTTTTTTTCTATGTCTCTGTAGAATATAGATAGTAAATATCTTATGAAGGCATCAAGTCATTCACATGTGGAAGAAGCTCAATCTCTACTTTTGTGATGGAGAAATTGTAGTCAGTTTGTAAAGTGAAACAAAGAAGCTGAAGGCTCAAAGCACCACTAATGCTTAAAGGAAAGTAAATGAAACATTGCCTTTTTCTCTTAAGAGTCAAAATATAATGATCTTAATTTTTATTAAAGGTGGGGCAAAAGAAACTTGTGAAAACAGGAATTTTATTTTGAAGATAGGTCTCCAACAGTTACAGTACATTGATTATTTGGGGTATCTTATTCACAATGAGATCATGCATTTTCCTGCACAGCAGCTCAAGGTTAGATGCTAAGGTATTAAGCCCACTCAGTTGTCTGTGAGATCGTCCTCTAATTCACCAGTGGTGAACTGAGAAAATACAACCAGCTAGGTGTAGCTATAGCCTTAAGCTGTGAAAATTATCTTAATTGTCTAGTGGCTTGTAGAGCATTTATTAGTGCCCAGAGTGGTTATTACTTCTGAGAACTCTTCACAGTACTCCTTTTGATAAATGTTTTTACAAACCATGGGATCTGCTATTCTTGCAGGAAGCTATAGAAATTATACCTGTATCTATTTCTTAAACTAGTACCCATCTAGTGAGTTCACAACAATTTATGATCACTTCAAATCATGCTAACTTTTGTTCATGCAGTTTAATTACAAACAATTACCTTCTAAGTTTCAGACTATATATCTTGATAGTCACAAATTTTACTTTTATTATACAGTAAGCTTTATGTACAGCAATGTCTGGAAAGTTATGTCTTGTACTTGAATCAATTATACCTCTGAAAGTGAACATATACTTAATAAAATTAAGCAAGTTCATCCTCACAAGGTGAAACATAAGGAAATAGATAAATAAAACTTAAATCCTGGTAAGGCCTGGGTATGTCAAGAAGCCTTTGACCTTACTAATCCAAGCAGAGTACACACCTGCAAAAAGCTGGTCCTTGCTGAACACAAAACTTAAGTGTGAGAAGGGAAACTGCAGCAGATGGAAGGAGAGTGACCTTTGGGATCAGGGGAAGTCCAGAAACAAGAAGAAGTTTTGCCAGAAGACCAGCATCTAGCCTCCCAGACCAGTAAAATTTGTATACAGTTTGATGAGTGTGTCTCTACTGATACCATGCACTAGTTCTAACTTGTTTAGCTGAGCATTTAAGCTTATAATTTTTTTTTTTTTTACATGGACGCAGAAATTGGTATGTCACTTAAACTCTCATATTCATCTGGATTACTTTAGACCAAGTTTGCTTCAGTGGTTGACACTAAATCCAGAAGGCATGAAAGTGCAAGAAGCTTTATGTATCACAAATTGCCAGTTTGATTGGTGTATCAGTTTGGTGTATTCTGAGATGGAATGATAACTCATTTTGATAGAAAATTAACAAACCCAACCTGAAATTCTAGAAATGGCTGTGAAAGAAACCTAGACTAAAAGTTAAGCCAGCTTTTATAAAGACCACCTGCATATAGTGAAAGAATCTGAGGAGCAGTAGGTGTGTATTTCAGCACAGGAGTAATTAGTGATGTGTATTTACACAGGAGTAATTAGTGATGATGAAGGACTTCTGAAGCTTTTTGAAAGAGCTACAACAGTGGACTGGGGAGGCAAAAAGTGTAAGAACTCTTGTATTTATAAATCATAATGACAAGGGTGTTAGGGTGTTTAGTGCTACTCACCTTTTTTGAGCTCTGAGTTCCCAATCCATGTATGTGTGTGCTGTTATTAATTAAACACTTCATTAACCATTGCTGGTGGTTTTAAATTCTCTGCAGAAGCAGGTGATTGAGAGAAGAGGAATATTTTTTAAAAAATAATTCTGAACTTACCAGAAGCAAACAGTGTCAATTGAACTAGAGTTTCATGACCTATCTTCACCTGTTAACTTTCCTCAGCCTATTGATCTGAACAGATCTAAGCCAGGTTGCTAGTATTTCCTACCAGCCTGGTATTTACAGCCTGGGACAACACTAAGCTCAAATTTTCCGAAACAACTTATTTTTTAAGTGAATACTGTGTATGCAGCCAAATTTCTCACTGGAGTTGGAGTGGAACTCCAGAGCTTTCAGACTCTATTAATGTCCGGTTTTCAACATTTTCATTCAACAAATGTCCAGACTGCTAAAAAATACTATCTGAAATCATGAAAGTTAAATAAATGAATGGCTGGCTTATATCTTTGTCACCTTTCTTCATCTACTGATGTTCCAGGGGAACCTATAGGCAAGTGTCTTCAAATATCAAGATAACATTTTGTTTCATTTTTCTTCTTTCATGTCATTTCCTGTGCTTCTCTCAAGCAGTCACTAAAATCCCTCTTCCTTATGGTCTCCATTTTACTTATTTTACTTTAGCATTTCCTTTTACTCTGTGGTAATATCCTTCCCTCTTTTTGAAAGCCCCATGCTTCCAACTCCTCAAGCTCCACATCTTCTATCAGGGCATCATTTCTTTCCAAGACACTGTTCTTTTCTCACTCCATTTTCTTGAACATGACGGTCTGGGGTCCCTTTCACCTAGGGCCCCTGTTCTGCGTACACTTCCCCACGTACTTAACTTTAATCATCAAGTACTAAACAATGACCAGGATGAAGTGACAAATTTCAAGTAATATTGGCTTATTTCATCTACTTGTGGTGCACATGAGCGTGGTCATTTGATTGGTAAATGTGTTCACCACAAAGATGCTTTGATAGGAGGGATAGAGGCTAAAACTGGAGCTATAACTGATATTTGCTGAACAAGAAGAGAACTTGCTCTTACATGTTTACCTTGCTGTTCTATAGTCACAGGTTTAGCAATATAGAGAGGTTTAAGGACAAATTGGCCCAGTAGATCCTCTCATTTAATTGTCTATATGTCACAGGCCATTCATGCTTCATGAAATAAACCTTGCACTAAACTCAATAAAACCAAAGGAGAATGTGAATGATTTCAATAAATTTTAACAAAAGCATGTTGATAGAAGCATAACTCTGGAATATACAGTGTCTTATCCAAGGGTCCACCAATCTGAACTGTAATGAAATTGCTGTTCACTGGCCAGCTGAAAGCTACTACGCTTTCCTAGGGAATGCTGGCCTGAATGATGTTTTTGTTGTTGTTTTGATGGAATTGTGTTAAAATTACTTTGCCAGGTTTAATAGCAAAAGTAACTACAAGTTAATTATCAGAAATGAGATACCCTGCTTTCTCACAGCCCTGACTCTTGTGAAACTTTAACTGTTTGTGTCCATCTCTGCTTGCTACTAGGGCTGAGAAGTGAGGCGGATGTCAGACTGAAGCAGTCATAGAATCATAAAATGTTAGGGGCTGGAAAGGACCTCTGGAGATCGAGTCCAACTCCCCTGCCAGAGCAGGATCACCCAGGGCAGGCCACACAGGAACACATCCAGGCAGGTCTGGAAAGTCTTCAGAGAAGACTCCACAACCTCTCTGGGCAGCCCATTCCAGTGCTCTGTCACCCTCACAGTAAAGAAGTTTCTCCTCATATTGAGGTGGAACCCTCTATGCTCAAGTTTATACATGTTATTCCTTGTCCCATTGCAGGGCACTACAGAAAAGAGATTGACCCCTTCCACTTGACACCCATCGCTCAGGTATTTATAGATGTTAAGAAGATCTCCTCTCAGGCTTCTTGTCTCAAGACTACACAGCCCTAGTTCTCTTAGTCTTTCTTGAGATGCTCAAGTCCCTGAATCCTCCTCATAGCTCTTTGTTGGACTCTCTCCAGTAGATCCTTGTCTCTCTTCTGTCAGAACAGGAAGAGATGTTTTAAGTCATCAGCAGAGCCTAAGGCTGTTCATGGTTTCTGGGTTTCCCCCAGCACAGCACTCCATTTAGTAGTGGTGTTACTCAGCCAAATATTTTAGATTAAAATAAAATGCTACCCAGATCAGCTTAAAAGGTAGAGGCATCTGTTAGGTTTAGGAAGCTGCTTATGTGCTTATCTCAGGTAGTGGGATTTCTTCTCCTGATGCAGTGTAATGGAAAAATGGGCAGTTACGGAAATTCATGAGGTGAGATGCCTCTTTCTACAGGAATAAAAGCTTCTCTTAGCATTTTTAATGTAAATAAGCTGAAAAATATAAATTTGAATTTTACATTTCTAATTAGTTTTACAGCATTGAGATATTACTTGATGTCATTAATTTGGTCAGTAACTTTTCACTTTTGAAACATTAATTTGTTTCCTAAGGCCAAAAGCCACAGTGTATTGCAAACATATCTTCCTCTTTCACAGGTGTCTTTTTCAATCCGCCCAAAGTGTGGCTGTCAGCTTCTCACCTGGACAGTTATCTATTAAGTGCTGCATGTCAAGGGGTACTGCTATGGCTACTTTGAGTCAAAGACTTTGCTGTATGTGCCAGCTGTTACTTCTAGTCCTGGCTGCTGAAGTTTTATGAACATCAGATGTAAAATGCAGGGAAGATGTCCTGTGTCTTTCTAGCTCTTTGTGGAAACACAGGGCGAAAAACAATTTCCTGTCAGGAAGAGCTAATGTGTCTCTAAGTGTAAGCATTAAGTCCCTGCAGAATGGTGGTTTCACATGCTGTATCTACTTGCCAAACTCAATCAAGTAAGCGGAAAGGCTTGGTGGGTAATTAGCTAGTGCTTCATTGTCTGTTCATGGATGCCTGGCTGTATATTAGCTTTGACAAATGCTTTCATTCAACAGTGTAATTGATAATTGCCAGAGTTTCTCTTAATGAGCTGGTTTGATGTCATGCTTTATTATAGTGGCTTGCTTGCACCTTTGCAAATAAGCTTGGGTCAGGACTCCCATTTTAAGGTCCATATGTTCAGAGGTGTAAACACAGCTGTAAGTGTTTGCACTAGGTAAAAAGGGACAATTCACTTAGGAAGATCATACTCATTTGTTGGGAAGTAGGAAAAGAATAAGGTTAATTCTTCTAAATGAAGCTAAAGGGAAAATGCTGTCTATATAGCTTTGAATGCTCTAGTCTTCCATGCAACATCCAGAGGCTCTAAATTATGCTGAGTCTAATTATGCATGCACAAAGGAAGTGAGAGTCCCTGTCCTATGGAGATCAGAGAGGCTGCTTTTCCACAGTTGCGCCTATTGCCTGGTATGTGACTGCCAATCACACATGCAAGGTGAAGTTATTTTCATTATTCTCATGAGACTGCAATCATGGGTGCTGGGCCAACACTAAAGCACCAGTTACTTATACACAAGGTTCTAATTATATTAATCTTTTTTATACATATGCATTGTTAATTCACCTGTGTGATTGGTTAAAGTGTCCTCACTTACTATGTAAATCACCACGTGTGCTCTGTCCAATTCTTTAACTATTAATTTCCTTGTTCTTTTAAGGAGGTGGTATAATGGGGTAGATGGTCCATGAATCTGGTCATGACCTCCCCCTGCCGGAATCACCTTTCCTCCAGTTTCATTTAAACTGAGCAGTCATTTTGGTCTAGACAGAGATATCTTGTTATTAATGATTAGATCCTGTTTCTGTTTAGAACAAAAGTATGTTGCTAAGCACATTATTAGGTACATAATTGCAAAAGCCAAATCAGGCTTTTCCTACTCTCACTTTAACTAACTTAAATACACAAGTAACCATATCTTCCAAACTTTTAATCTTTTCTGGGACATTGATATCAAGACTAGTTTTTTCTTATGCATAAAGCTTTACAAATTAGATGTCAGAAGTCTTTCAAAAATCAGACATGTCAGCAATCAAGATAAGGAAATTGTCATAGCAAAAGCATCCCAAAATGTCAGGTCTTTGCTATAACTTGGATGTCACCTGACATTTCATCCACAAAAAACTGCCTCCCATATACTTGTCTGCAAGCCTCACTCACATTTCTTCTTGTGTTTTTACTCCCTATTCTCCAAGCTTTTTGTCAAACCTAGATGAATCCTTCAATCCACAAGAAAGGAAACCTGTTTACAGCTCACTCTGGTCATTCTTGAAATGTTTTACCACATCTTTACTAGCAAAACAAGACATGAGACTGGTCCTGAATCAAGGCACACAACTCTTCCATACTGGTGGGTCACTAATGCAGCTTTTGTCTGGAGAAAATCCCCAGCTGTGGTTTGGGGGCTTGCATGGGATAGTGACTTGTGGTGACACCTTGTCCTTCAGGAGAAGGGAGTTTAGCTGTCTGGATGTCAATTTTGTTAGTTTGTGTAGGGTATAGAGAAGAGCCGCTGTCCTGTTTTATATATTAGCCCCTGAAGCTGCAGAAGAGTTCAGAGAAAATTCAGGATAAAAAAAGTTCTGTAGGGGAAGCTCAAACTAGTGAGCAATAAGATCTACTGAACATGTCTCCCTAGGCTCTTCACTGAAATGTACCCAATCAGAACTCAGTTATTTTTACCATAATAGTGGTAATTATTATTCCCAGATCTCATTTGTGCTAAGTATTGGACAAGAAAACAACTACCAACTCTTCCTCAAAGAATGTAGATTCAGTCATAAAACAAGAGAAAATTAACAGATGGGAAAAGCACAGCAAATTACAGACCAGTAGCATGGACCCTACAGACGCAGTTCCAATGCATTCACAAGTGTCTACACTAGAATTTGCAGTTGCTGCCAGATAGCCTTTGGTCATTAGCACAAGCTCAAAACTAAATGGTCAGGGCAGATGAATTCACAGAGTACTCCTTGTTAAATCTGCAGAAGCTCCATCTTCCATACAACCATCCCTGATGCTGGCACTTGTCCTCAAGGGCTACCCCACAGCATGTGCTCTTCTGCCGGGTGTTTTATGGTTGATACTTTTCATTACAGAGAGGTAATGAGGCTCTGCAATCCATACGTGGCAAAAATTAGAAACACCTTTGCCAGCTAGGAATGTGGGAAATCTGGATATTGCTTCTGGCTGTACCACTGATATGTTGGTCAGTCATGAATGAGTCAGTTTAGCCCAGTGTGCCTGTTGTTACCTGTCCAACCTCTTCTGTGTCAAACTAGCATGGGCAGTAAGTAGTGATTTTTATTTCCCTCTGCTCCTTCAGGAGACTCCTATGTGTGTAAGATCTAGCACAGCAGATAACTGAGCATGATGGATCCTTTAGGCCATGCCATAATAGTGATATGAAAAAGGAGGAAACTCCATAATTAAGCAGTGAAAAAAAAAAAATTCATATCTATGGGAACTTCGTTACTTCTCCTAATTTACCTCTGTTTTGGTCTGGAAGGACAAATCTATTGATAGAAAATAGTCTAGCTTCTCAGCCCAGCCAGCAGAATAGGACTTGGCTCCTTACATTGCCAAGAAGAATGTGATCTGCACAGTCAAAAGCATATAAATAGCTTTGCTTTACTAGATCTTTATGATCTGGTCAAAATGACAAGTGATGCTAATGATATTAGGTAACTACATCCAGATATCCCATTTCTAGTCAAGAATGGATCACATTAATGATAGTTCCACTTGTTTTCAAAATAGTTGACAGAAGAGGTAGAAGATCTTGGTGTTATTTATCATTCATTAGTATCCACTCCTATAATGAGGAAGACTTTAGAAATGGAAGAAATGAGCATAGCGCATGTGATGTTAATTTTATTGAAATGTTTTAGGTATTCAGGAGCCATCCATGATGTGTGACATCCATGATGTGACAGATTTCACATGTTGGCCTAGCACATAATACTTGAAAGCAAAGAAATTACCAACAGCTCTAGCATGGTTATGTTCAGGAAACAGTGTGATAATGGAAATAATATGTCCTAATGGGCCTATGAAGATACAGCATCTTTAACCTATAGTATCTACTGTATTTAAGTCAAGCCAGTCATAGGACTACTTTATTGGAGAGATTTAACAGAGGATTTCATGTGACTCCTGCGCACATGAAGTGCTGTAGATAGCAGAAATGGTCCTCAGCCCTCACCTTACCAAATGTATATTGCAATAATCAACTTGCCCTAAGTAGGATGATGCTAGATGCAGACCTTTTAAGAGACATTGCAGTGTTTTCAATTATATGCTTCAGTGTCTTGAGTAACTGAACCTGTTGCAGATCCTAAAAGTTCAAGACATAGGAAGAAGCTAAGAGCAGGAGAGCTTGTTTGAATGAGGTCAGAAAAGCTGAGTGACTTGAACCTATCAATAGGATGACAGTAATAAGGAAAAAGGGGGCAGAAAAACCCTCTGAAGAGCAGTAATTAATTTTTTTCCCTCATGCATGAAAAAGCATCGAGGACTAGAGTTCACCTGGTTTTGACCAAAAAAAAAAGTGAAAGAGCTCCTTTTGTGTCCTTTAAAGATCCAACGCATAGTCCCTTGTTAGTGATGATGACAGTCTAAATAGAGCCACTAATGTGCAGCCACACAAAATTACTGTTTGCACCTCTGAATTTAGTGGTATTTGTAACCTTTGAAACAAAAGACATTGGTTTCATGGTTTCCTCATGAAAAAGGCTGGAGAATATATGCAATAGATGCAATACCACAGTGTGACTCCTGAAAATGGGCAAAAAATCCCCCTGTGCTTCCAATTTGAAATACTTGGTTTGTATCAAGAAAAAGAAACATCATGAAGTACTTGTCTATATTCAGCTGAGTACTCTGTGGAGTTCTGAAGTTTGACCCGTTTCCTTCTTATTTTTATTTGCTGATTTTGAGTAGGATCAAAAAAGGTTGCCCAAAGCTACTTAAGGAAAAAAGCAAACTTGATGGGTCAAGATGGTTAAACAGCCAAGAGAAGCATCCAGAACTTTGAACCTAGGCTATGACAACTGAGAATTTATTCTCCCCTTAATTTCACTGTGTGCAGACTTAGGGGCTCTGGGGTTACTGGCTATGTATACACTAGTACATAACACAGGCCTGGGTCTACTTTTTGAGGGTAGTTGTTATGTCTCACTCTGCAATTAAAGCTAAACTCTCTTGACATTCAAACAGGACACTTACAAATTTCCCTACTAGGAATGGTCTCTGAGCTGCCATTAACTTGATTGTGATGTCCGAGAGCCTGCTGTTGGTCTGGGCTGAAAGCATGCAAATGACTGTGCTAACACTTTGATGGTCTGGACATTTAAGTTCCACTGCTCAGGCCTGTATCCTCACCCCGTATACTTACTGTCCATACAAATGTTACTGTTGTTCCTAGCCAGTTCAGGCTATGGATTTATGTCTGTTCATCACATTTCTGTGGAAACAAGAGGTGTAGAACTAAGAATTAGGTAGGACAATCAAAATCCTAAACTTGGGGTGGGCGGGGGGAATAAAATTTCTGGCTGGTTGTGATTTGTAGATGAAGTTCACACCAGTACAGACAGCCACGGCACAGCGCAATGCTTAAACTGTTGTTTGATCAGGATATTCAAAGTAACTCAATGCCCAAATATAAGAGAGGTTTTGAAATGTATTTCATACATCTGGCAGTGAATTCTTTTGGAAAAATAATGACAAATGTAGTAAGTGTTAGTTGTCAGTTGTTGAACTATAGAAAATGTAAGGAGTTGCTGGTGTTAGATGAAACTCTGATATTCAGCATTTTTGAAAATCTGGTTTAATTTCAAAGGGTTTACTGAGACTTCTATTGATTCATAGACCCAAGTAGTTTTCTGCAGAAAAGTAAATATCCCGTTTGCAAAATATGAGTTAATTGGTTTTCTGCTCTTCAGTGAAATGGCACAGTAGATATGTTTTTCCTTAGTCTCTATGCTATAATATATTCATGTATTTCATTATGCTAATAAAAATAAATTAGACAGATGCTAATAGCTTCCATTAGATGAATTTGATGTAAAGTTTACAGCAAACTTAAAGTAAATGAGTATCTTAAGATGCAAAAAGAAAAAAAAAACATTTCCTTCCCCATGGTAGGTAGTTGCACACCATGGAAGGTCTGCTGAAGACAGTGTTGTGCGGAGTATAGAAAATGTTAAGGTACTTTACAGGAGAATGTATATAAAACAAGCTATGAAAGTCAATAGAAAGCTTGGGAAAGTATTGATGGGAACATGAGAAAACACGGGGAAGCCCATTTTATGTTATTCCTGATCAAAGAAATGGTTAAACTATTTTTTCTTTTCACAGACTTTTAGATATTTTTTAAGAATAAACAGTTTCTCAAAAAATACCCATTCCTCATGACATAAATATTTGATTCAAATGGAAATAAAGCTGCAAGGCTGAATTTTGGCTATTTGGGAAACAGTAATTTCCTGTACACTGAGAGACAAATGTATAATGGTTTGTGGTTTCCAAAGAACCAAAACAATGGCATAACTTACCATTGCTGTCCATGTTTTTTCATTATGGAAGACTGACAGAAAACAGCAATAAATCCAAATGGCTGCATTCTTTATTCTGCACTAGTTAAGTAAATGTACAAAAACAGTGGTGAATCTGGCCTATAATTCTAGCTCCAAGAATTCCATATGTTTACAGTGTATAATGTGTAGAAACACCACAATTAGCTTGAAATAAGCTAGTTTGGGATTGATGGTGTTAACAGGAAACTCTGCCTAGGCAAGTTCACCCAAACTTTGTCCTAGGTTGGAAGCTGCTCGGTCACATGTTTCACTGAAACGTAGCCAGACCTGTACAACCAAGAACTGTTCAGACTTGGACAGCATTTATTTTGCTAAGGGGGGCAATGGTTCTGCACGCTTTTGCATATTGCTGCTTAAAAAAACAGGACTTACAGAATATCCAGAGAGTAAGTTTGGTCAAGTCCTGATGACAATTCTTGATCTTGTCATGCTCGGTCAGTCAAAGAAAACTGAAGTTTATGTGCTCTTCTGGAACTGAAGTCAGAGCATGAACTCTTCCATGGTCATCTGTATCCAGCTTCAATGTGTAGCTGCCTTCCAGTGATGGTTCAGCATTTGTCTCGCATCTTAACAGGGTATTTATTATAAGCTTAGCCTGTGGGCAGCACAGGGAGTGCTTTCTTCCTGCTCTGATATCACCAGTATGATAAGCAGTCCAGAGCAGCATATAATTATCTAATGACATGCATGCTGCACTCTAAGCATGGCTTTAAAGGAATTAGAGTACATAGCTCTGCAGCAGTTCAGCTATTACTAGCCTGACACAATTAAGGCAGAAAATTAGTCATGCTGGATGTTGGTTTTGTTGTGGGTTTTTTGTTGTGTTTTGTGTGTGTGTTTTATTTATTTATTTCTGGTTTGTGACATCACAAAAGCCAGAGCTTTTAATTTTAGCTGTATTAAAATTGTTTGGTGGTGAGATGCCATGTTTTCACGTACCTTCTTTTTATTGACATTGCTTTTAATTTTAGAACAGTCAATATCTTATCTGGTTATCAAAAAAGTCAATTATTTAATGCAATGCCATGTTGTCTTTGAAATTACTGCTTTAAAGTTCTATTATAAATTTCAGAAGGACTCATTTTTAGGAAAAGTCAATGAAAAGATACAAAGATCTCTTTCAAGCATGCATGTCCTAAACCTGATGATGACTTGTCAGTATAAAAATGACATAGTTATATTGATGGGGCTTGGTCATAATTTTTAAATACTTTGACCAACAGTTTTTAGATGTTGGGGGAGTGGCATAAAAAAAGACATGAGAAAAAAATGTAGCACAGCTCAAGTGCTCAGAAGTTCTGCAATACCTGGGTTAACACAATTTGTGCAACCTGAAAGCAGCCTTCTTCCCTTTACACATATATTTCTAACACTTGACTTCCAGTCTGGAGCTGCTCTTGGGTCAGATGTTGCAGAAAGTAGATATGCATCTAATAAATATGGTCTCAAGTTTCAACTGAGGTGATCTTTAGCAGTCCATGCTTTTTGTGCCTGGAACAAATGACACAAAATGTAATAGAGGTGTAAAATAAACAGTACTTACTTTCTCACATGGGATATTCCAGATGAGTGTAATTTTTTTGTGATTTTCTTTGCTTCGGCCTTCCAATGGTAGCATGAGTATTTATCACCGTCTCACATAAAAAGACTGTATGGAAGTGTAGTTCTTGGTTTTGAAATAATCATATCACATAATCACAGAATGGTAGGGGTTGGAAGGCACCTCCAAAGATCATCGAGTCCAACCCCCCTGCCAGAGCAGGACAAAACTAGAGCAGATCACACAGAAATGCATAGTTATGATAAAAACTGTAAAAATGTTATTCCACGATAGAATGAGTTTGAATTTATCATAGTAAGACAGAGTCAGGCAATGACTATTGATTATAAAGAGAAGTATCAGTAATCATTCCATTTACTGGTCATAATCCATCTTGTTCTATGAATGAACTTGGGGTCCAAGTACAACAAAACCATGAGTAATAGTGAAAGGCTTTGACTTTGGAATCTGAACATATCTGTGAACTATTGCAATTATACTCTCCTGCTATAAACTTTGAGAATGTAACTATAACAAAATAATTAAATGCAAAAAACATCACACACATTTGTCACATATATTGTTCCATACAAAAATACATAAAATGAGGGGGTTCCCTTTATAAAAAAATAGGCCAAAAATGACAGAGCAAAGAAACAATCTTCTTTAAATCAGTAATAACTGTTCTATGACTGTAGTTGGGGTAAGATTTTGAAGGTTGGGTTCTCAGCTAGGATCTATTAGCTATGTACCAATGGAGCTGTGCCGGTCTACAAGTGCTAAGGATATGGCTGTGTGTTAGTAAATATCATAAATCTTTAATATAACTCTCTTGGACACGCTGTCTCTTTTTTCGTAGCATGCAGTGTGTAGGGTTTGGGTTGTTACCGAAGGTGGAATGAAATTACACAGCTCATTTTCTAAGGGGCTTTCATAAAGCCAGAACTGAAAAGACAACTATAAAACAAATACACCATTTCAGAAATGAAGCTTATATTGTATTGTAATAATCTTTTGCTCTTTGTGGCTTTTTGATCTATGTCATTTACAGGGCAGTAGGTCCTGATAGAATACTACACTGTCTGTCTTCACTGTAGTAAAATCTGGAAAATATAAAGCGCGGTAACATCTCCTGCAGAGTGAATGTGTATATTTGTACACAGACACTGCTTTTGAAAACTTGGGGAGGTCATTTCTCTCAGCCAGTCTTTTTCTTTACCCTTCCCCAGAAATATAGTGCAGAACTTTCTGAGTGCTTCCCAAGTAGCAAAGCAGTTTGTATAACTTTGCCTTCCTACAGGCTGGTGCACTCAGTGTGGAAGGCCCTCCCCTCCCTGCTGGCCCAGAGCTGGTGGCGCTGCAGGATGACTAAGGACAGGCAGGTCTCCCGGTGCAGCTTGTCCAACTGGTTACTTATTCACAGGCCACAGTGGAATGGGGCTTTGAAGCTGTGAAGCAGTTTGAGATTGCCTGAAATAGAAGGGACTAGGGATATGCACAGATTCCCTCTGGTCTGTATAAGGATCCAGGAGCCCAGCATGTGTACTTGTATTGTAGTTCTTTGTTGTCACAGTCTAGGCTCATTAATGACCAAGAGAAATGTTTCCTTATGGTTGTCACCCTACATGGCGATCTTATTTCCTTGTGCCTCAGGGAGCCTGTGACAGAGAGGTGGGATTCAGACCCAAGCCCCTTTACTGTAAGTGAAGATCTTCACAGACCAACACATTCCCTCCAGTCCCACTTACAAGAAGTATTAAAATCCTGCTTGAACCTTGCCCTCGGAACTGGCATGGGGAAGTGCCAGGGTCTGGTGAACAAGATACTGGACTGTCCGCCTGGAGAGCTAGACTTGACCTCTGGCTGCCACTGATACAGCGTGTGTTGTTGGTCAAATGATTTCTCTGAGTTTTCACTAAATGTTAAGGACTATTTCTCCTCTGCTAGGCAAAGCTGTAGTGTACGAAACCAGTCAAAGACAAATCTCACAACTTACCCAGTTTAGTGTGAAACTACTAAACTGCTGCTAAAATTTAGAATCACAGGAAAAGCTGATTCTAGCATGACTTAGGCCAAGCAATGCAAGAAGGTACAGAACAGTCAGAAGAAAAGTGACACTGCTTAGCTTTCACAATGCCTGGTCAAATGGAGACGGTGCTTGGATTTACAGATGCACCCATGGCGCCCTAATTTTACGCTATGTATATGTCTGTCTGTCTGTCTATATGTGAGGTTACGTAGGTGCTTCCATGACAGGGGCAAGGTCTTTTGTATGAACAATATCCACTCTTTTTCTTATGTGCCTATCTAATAATGAACAGTATTAGGGTGGGATACTTTTCTCTGTGGGCTTTATTGCTTTATCCCAATGACCTGTAATAGCTCTATAACTGCAACAGATTTTTTTCTTTCTGAGATGAGATTCAAAGTGTTATAATAATTCCCCAGTCATACCCAGTAGAAGACAGACCTGGTTTTCACCTGTGTGTCTGTAAGGATAGAATTAAATGACTGGAGAAATAATAACTTAAACCCAGTCAAACCCTCGGTTCTCTCCAAGAACTAAAAGCAGTGTCTAAGAGTCATATTTCAAGATAAGATCTGTCTGGGTGTGTGCTTCCTTTTCATGTGGAAAGAAATTCTAAGCTAGAGCTCTTTCCGTGCAGCTTGAGAAACACACTCAGCCTGCTGCTGTGCATCTTTTGGATTATTTCAGTTGCTATAAAAAGCTGATGATGTCATCGTCAGTACTTAAAGATGTATCACCCTGTCTTTTCCCCTTGCCCAGCATGAAGGGAAATTTGAATGTATGAAGCTTGGTGTGACTGTAAAAGGATGGACCTGAATGACAGAAAAGCATTAGCTTTAACCCCTTCCCCACTTGCAGCCTGTACATGCTTGTGTCCTGGCAGGAAGAACAGTCACTGAAAGCAGCTGGGAGTTGAGATCTGTGCAAGGTTTTTATGGTGGGCTGCAGAAACACCGCACTGCTTCAGTCAGACAGCATTGCTCGCTCTGAGCTACAGTGTCACAGACCGGTGGCAATACCTGGGTCCAGACAGGAGGATTGGGACAGGCCACCCAGTGCATTCCCTGGATGGACTATGAGAGTACTGGTAGCCTCCCAAAAGAGAGATATTCTATATTACAGGTATCTATCGACATCTTCAAAAACAGGAAAGTACAGTTTGAACCCTGAAGTCATATTTTGAAATGTCCACTATGATTTGATTTTCAAAAGACCTATGACATCTACTGAAGTCAGTGAGAAACGTGTAAGGTGCTTAGGCTTTCAAGGGCCAAGCTTATACCTTTAGGGGCCAGAGGCTAAAAGGTCTTTAGGCTCCAGAAACCTCTTGATGATAAATTTAAATTGAAGATTTAAAGACCTAATTAAAAACATTTTTGCCAGAGGGTATTTTTTTGGCCCATGTGTATGCAAGAAGGCTGATTGCAGAGTAGCCAATTCATCTTAGCTACCTGTTTGCATTTTCATAACACGAGGGTGGGTTTTTTACAGGGTCATTTAGTAAACTTAGTCTAATTCCAAAAAGGATTAGAAAAAATGTAGAAGGGATACCTGCCATGTTGAGAAAATTTTGTGCAGAATCCCTCTTTCATCCAAAGTTCAAAACTCTGGGTATTCTACAGTTTGCCATGAAGAGAAGTCCCAAGAGGAGGTCTTGGAAAGCTGCTCAGCAGAGAGGGACGTGGGGGTGTTGTCTGATAGCTGGCTGAACATGAGCCAGCAGTGTGTACAGGTGGCTAAGGTGGCCAATGGTTTTCTGGCCTGCATCAGGAACAGTGTGGCCAGCAGGACTAAGGAACTGATTTTTGCCCCTATACTCGTCACTGGAGAAGCCACAGATGAAGTATTGCATTCATTTTGGGCCCCTCACTACAAAAAGGACATTGACGTGATGGAACATGTCCAGAGGAGGGCAACAAAGCTGGTGAAGGAGGTTCAGGGGAGACTGAGTCTTATTGCTCTCTATAACTCCCTGAAAGGAGATTGTAGAGAGGTGGGGGTTGGTCTGTTCAGCTAAGTAACAAATGATAGGATAAGAGAAAATAGCCTGAGCTGGAGCCAATGGCAGTTTAGGTTGGATATCAGGAAGAATTTCTTTACTGAAGGGGTTATCAGGCATTGGAAAGGCTTGCCCAGGGCAGTGGTGGAGTCCCCATCCCTAGAGGTATTTAGGAGAGGCAGTATTTTAATGATATGGTTTAGTCAAGGACTTGACAGTGTTAGTGATTGGATGATCTTAAAGGTCTTTTCTAACCTAGGCAATTCTGGGATTCTGTGTAGTGGACTGTAATGCAGAAATGGTCATCCATACTGTACTCATTGCATTTCCTCACTAAATATTCAACTCTTTATAGCTCAGCACTACTTTGTTCCTACTTACCACTGACAGTGCACACCTCAAACTGCAGTCTGGCCCAATGTTTACATTTCAATTCCTTCTATTGCTTTACTTAAGAAACTCCTTAATCACTTCATCCAGTAGTTTTAGAACAAGCCAGAACTGATGCTGAATTGACCTGAACACAATAGATGCATTAATAAGAAAGTTTCCAATATCCCAACATTTCATTTATTTCCTTTTTTTTTGGTTGGTTTGGTTTTTTGTTTGTTTGGGTTTGGTTTGGTTTTTTTTTTTGTTTTGTCTTGTTTTAGTTTCCCCTGAAAAACATGAATCTTTCAGTCTGGTTCTAATCAATACAGTTTCGTGATCTCAATTTACTTTAGCCAGCACCACACTCAGAAAAGTTGCTCTATATGAAAATTCATTTTCTACTGCCTTCAATCCAAGGCTTGGATCTTGCTGCCATGTGCAGCACTTCTCATGAGGGGTATCACTGTTAATTTATTGTAACACAAGAGACAGCTCACATGGAAGCACTGTGGAATGGATGATTTCAAAAGAAATTATATTATAATATGAGCAGTAGATGCTGATGTTCTGAATTTCCTTGGAGGAGAAAGAGAGAAGCTGTGGATTGCTCTTGCACAAAGCCCATTTTCACTTAGGTTTCTCATCACCCATTCCTCAGTCCTGTCACAGAGTTTAGAAGCTTTCTAAGCACTCCATAAATGATGGAATTTCACCTACTAGAGAAATACACAGAACAATAAAAAGGTGCTCAAATGATAATTACAAATAAAAATACTTCACATTTGTATAACATCTTTCAACAAGACCTTTCAAAAAAACCCCTTTTATAGTATTAATGAAGTCTTTAATATCTCTTCAAGGAAGATAAAAACTGCATTGCCAGTATGTGGTTTACTGGTAAAATACAGCTGCTGTCAGGGTGCAAAAACCCAGCTATGTAAGAACCTACTGTAACATTACAGTTCAGAAAGTGAGGTGTTAAGGATTCTGCAACTGAAAACACAGGCTGAATTACTAGGAGTAAAATACAGAATGATCTCAACTGAAAGTTGGCCAGAGCTCCAGAAATTATAGGTTTGTGATGTCTTCAGTGACTGACAACAGTGAGCAGGGAGGAATCTTGTTCTGTGAACACTGGAGCCTAACTAGGATATTGCTAACCCTACAATAAACCAACAGATCCCTTCAGATTCTACTGAACCATTTATTAACAACAATGCCATAACCAGAAGAGAACAGATACTTTATTAAAATATAGCTAAACAGTTCCTTTTATGATAACAAAGTATGTTTGAAGAGAATAAACCCATCATTTGACCCTGCTTTGGGGCTTGAAGTCTGAAAGTTGGGATTTTCACATTACTTTTGCCACAGATACCAAAACCCAAACTAGAAGTGGATTCTTCCCCCACATGCACCCTAGTTAATTTGCTCTGGGGGTAGCTGGCAAAGAAAAAAATAAATTGCTAAGGAACAAACTGTGAAGCAGCAAACTTTGTTCAAGTTTGAAAAAAAGATACAGAAATAAGTGAAAAAAAGCTTAAGAATAGTTGAAAGCTGAATTCACAGTAAACTGTCCAAACTAGAATGCTATATTACTTAAATAGCACTCATTGAACATTTTGTTGGGAGATGCTTGGACCTGTGAAGAATGGCAACTTCATTTCCGAACGGATCTTCTCCTTTTATACTGAAGCCCAAACCTCTGCTCAGATCACTTCCCATTTATGAATTGTTAAAAATCTAGATGTAGATTTTGACCTTGAGACAGGATGCCCTTTAAATCTGGCATCTTATCTTACTGTGCAAATGTGGTCCCTTTGAAATGTCAGTAAATCAGAAGGTGACTGAAACTGATACACAATGAAAAAAAAAACCACATTTGTCACAGGGCTTGTAAAACGTATTAGAAAAAGTCTGTTACTCAAAAGACTTCCTAAAAGACAAGATAAACACAAGAAGAGGAATAAGCTTCCTGAATTATCCCTCTACCCTTCCAAGGCAGTCATTCTCAGGTAAATTGATGAGCATTCTGGCGGCAATCTCTCAGATGTCTAAGGCAGCACTTCAGGAAATGTCCTCTGGAAACAGGGGATTTTTATGGTGGAATTTGAGGCATCATTGACATTGAAGAGCAATCAGGAAACCTGGGATCAAAATGGGGATGGGAAGGTAATCTTGGGCAGCACCCTTGAGGCTGAGTTCCCTTGAGTCAAGCTCCGCTGACTGCAGCTAAGAGATACCTTGGACAAGCCCAGACTAAAGCCTAAGGCTTTGCATACTCAAAGTCTGTTTTCTTGCTTTTGTTTCCAGTTTTAAATAAAAACTTAATTCTGCCTTGTTTGAGTAAACCTAATTGTTTTGAGTTTCTTTGCTGTTTAAAATGAATTTCACTGAGCCTGACATAGTACAGATGCTTTCAATTTCTCCAGAGGTACATACTCAGATGAAACCAAAGGAGTGCTGCCAATAAACCAGGTGGGTGTTTGAGGAACTGGGGTTCTCAAAGCTGAATTGCAAATATGAGTCTGGTATTGTCAAGGGCTAGAGGGGAGAAGTCATCCCCATGAACTAAGAGAAAGGCAATCAATAGCTTCAGAAAATCTCAGATTAGTTAATGCAGTTTGCAGTCAATCCTGAATCAGCAGTATAATCATCAGTGGTATTTGTTTGCCATGAAGAAAAAAAAAAACCAGGTTCTTTTTCCCCTTTCTTTGCAGCTTTTTCTCCTTTATCATAGAGAAAGAATGTCATTAATGATGCAACTCGTTATTACATTGTGAGCTAGAATCCTCAGATGAGGCTGCTGGAACTAGGCAGTCTAAGGATCAATGAACTAAAGCGAAAGATACTAATACAGCATTATTCAAATGACATTTTAGTGGTACCAGTTTTCTCTAACTGCAGAATCTCTAAAATGTACTATGTTACATTACCTCAATAGTGATTTTTTTTTAAAAATAATTGTGAGTCATACCATAAAAATATAAGAAGTCTATTGCCAGTTGAATAGAGAGCATGAAATACATCTGAGTTTTAAAGAGAAAGAACTGTTTAGATCCATGAGATGTATAAAGTAGTCATGAACTCTCAGTTATATTAATTGAAAATACAGCTGCCCTACACTTCTAAGAACTAGTTCTTAGTCATCTAGTTCTGATCAAAAGTAATCCATTATAAAGATAATATTTTCAAATATTTACTAAATCTAAACCTAAAATATTTACTAAATCTAAACTGAGCTTACTGTTGTAAACTGATGCCATTCAAAAAAAAAAAAAAAGTTAAATACTTTTTCATAATGAAGCAAGCAATTCCATAAAGGTGAAACTGGAGAAGACATTTTCATTTGATACTAAGTTCTATGTTAAGCTGTTCACTGAAGCTATGTTTACTTAAAATATAAAGGTAAGCCTTCCTATAAAAGTTTGGGTGTCTATTATTTTCATCAGTTATCATAACATTTCAAGATATTCCAGAATAATATTCATGCTGAAGCCTGTCAAAAAGCTTTCTTAAAATATGTGAAGTTTGACTGGCTTTTGCTATTCAATTATCTCTTTGATGACTATTCTTAGGGTCAAACTATGGTGGGCACATGGTTTTCTTGAAAGAAACGTGTCTTGCTCTTTCTTTACTTTTGTCTTAGCTCTCTGTTTCTGTTTGTCAGTGCTGGCTTTGTCTGTGGAAGACTGGAGGAACACTAAAGCTTGCATCATTGTTGCATATGTTTAGGTCATCTCTGCCATTTTGAATGAAATGCTGTTTTCACATTGATGTAAAAGCTTCTCCTCATCTCATAGTTTTTTTTAACAGTTTGGTGCCTTTACTGATAATCTTATCAATGACAGCTTTTGCTGACTGATTTCTTTTAAAGCTTTTCCTCTTTACCTGAAACTGTATTTGGTTTACATTTTGTGTAGCTTTTCCACAGCTTTGTGATGTGGAATGATTTGGGTTTGGGCTCTGAATCTTAGATCTCTTTGTCAACATCATTGGTTCTCTATGCCGCTTGCTAGCGTTCCATCGCTGGAATACGATTTGTCTATAGGCTTGGGGGTTTTTCTGTTTCTAACATTTTCCTCTGTTTATTTGTAGGAGGTCTGCCCATGGATATAAACTTGTTAATCAAAACTCTGCTTTCCTTAGTTAAGTGATTTACATTGCTGACTTTCAGAAGCTTTTTCAGTTTTTGTGATAATGCTGATTCATGTATTTGCTCATTTGCTCGTTTCATTTTCCAGAGGTGTTTTGTGACATGGATGCCAGCTTTAGCTTTGCAGCTCCTTTCACACAGCTTTATGTGTCTTCACCCATCAAACTTCAGATGTGCTTGTCCAGAAAACCACTGCAATTGTCAAGGCTTCCTCAGTATTAGCACAGCAAAGATGCCATGACGATTTCTTGTACTGGTCTAACCATCTCAAAACTTACTCTTTTCTTCAATTTTATATTCCTTTTGCTATGCTTCTATGTCAGCTTTTTGCCCTCTGTAAAGCATTAGAGCTTTGAGGATTTGTGTGTTTGTTTTTTGTTTGTTTGTTTTTAATTTAATCTGTATTTCACCATACATACACTTCTGCTTTCCACATCAGCACCTGTGTAAGCTCAGACCTTGCCAGAGGGTTTCTGCAATGAACCTTTTCAGGGAAGTTCTCTAGATTAATTACAGCCTTTTGTTTTCAGGAGGTTGATTTTAACAAGAACCCATTCAACTTCACAAATGTTTGTGTAGTCACAAGAGAAGACAGGCATGCAGTGATGGGACCAGGCAGCTTGTAGGGTGGGAAAACCTCTTTAAGCTACAGCACTGTTTTCTGCCAGCTTGAACTGTTGGTGGAGCTCCAGCATGAGGAGCAGCGCTGTCAGTCAGGATCCAAAGGCAACTCTACCACTGAGCGTTTACCTTCGTGGCTGCTCACCACTGCACGACTCATCCTTCCTGTCTCACGACTGGTGTTTCATCCAGGTCTAGATGTTTGCTGGCTTCTGGATCGGAAACACTTCTCTGTTCTGAATGTCATAATTAATGCTAGTCCTACATTGTCTTGCTTCCCTTAAAATTTACAGCTTTATCATCACCTGCCAATGACTTTTATCAGCTCCTGGATGTTAGCTTCCTCCAACAGTCTTGGAAAGATATTTGAACATTTTTTGCCACTTCATAAATGTTGCTGTTGCACCCAGCTCTCCAAGTGCCTCAAACCTACTTTGCTTTGTCTTTAAATGGAAGGATTCTCAATGCTGCAGTTACCTAGTAGCTTTTGCAGGCTTATCACGCCTGCCAAGAGAAAACCCATTATTTTAGCAGGCTGTTTGCCAGAATGGCTATCTTATTGTGCTTCTGCATCTTAATTTCTTTCTACTGGGATAGTCTGTGAGCTTATGATTGAGTTTATGGCCTTGACAACCACTGCATTTGTGGTCCCTCATCTCAAATTCTCCAGTTTGTATGACTCTGTCCAAGCTAAATATCCTATTAGAACAGAAACTGGCAAGCATTTTCACTGTGGTAGCACATACTCCAAAGAAGGAATAGTATGTCTTGAGCAGCCTGACTCCTCTCCTCAAGGGAAATGGAAAGGTTACAGCCCTTTTCTAGCATCAGTTTGGAGTAAAGGAAAAAAAGAAAAGTCTTATAATTTCTTTTTGGGTTTTAATTATCAAAGACAGTTTGGTAAAACTTAAAAAACTCTTGTTAGGGTCAAAAAATCAGACCCAGATCTGCTGAAAGGTACTAGAAGTATTAAACATATTTGTGTAGGTTAACCCACCTCCAGCTATGTCCCACTTTCACTTCCCAGAGTCAGTGATATACTCTACAGTTTCTAACTTCCAACATACCAGTTTTTCCACATTTTCTTTCTAGAAAATATATACATCTAATTCATACAGCAGGCTCAGTCCAATTCCTTATTCAGTATGAAAACTAAAGCTGCTCATAAAAACAACTTGGGAAGTCTTTTGGGGAAAAATGACTTGCCATCAGCCCTGAACACAGACTGACTAAGCAGCTCTGCAACTTGTCAACAAAAAAAGTACCTTATCTTAAACAAGAAAAAGAAAACAAAAAACAAGCAAACAAAAAAACCCCACAACAACAACAAAAAAAGCAAAATACACACACACACAACCCCCCACACACAAAAAAAACCCAAACCAAAAATACCCAAAACAAAACAAAAAACAAAACAAATTAAAAAAAAAACCAAAACACACCAAATACTTCTCCACTAAAACCAATATTTGACAGGAAATGTTCAGCAGCCTTTGTGTAGGCAAGTGACTCTCCTGTTACAACTCCCACCTCCTTCCCACTGTCTCATCTGCTACCTGCTCATGTGGGAGCCGCTCCTACCCTGTTCAGAGCGCAGAATACAAAGAGAAGGCAGTAGAGGACAAAGGAGTAGCACAAGACCCTTCCTCCTTAGGAGGTGTCTTACTTTACTTTGACAACTGTGCTGTTTCAGAAAGTAGAAAGGAGGCAGGAAGGCTTAGTTTAGAAGACCCTACAATGCCCTCCTGTCCCTCCTTCTAGCATTAAAGAGGCTGATCTCACACACAGAATTCAGAAACGTGGTAGAAGCAGTTATTCTGGAGTTACAGTACACTGAAAAACTTCAAGACAGGGCTGTTTATGGGAGCTGTTGAAATAGAGGTAGCCTGATTTCCACAGTGAACCTTTATATGCTGCATAAAACAGTAAGCTACTTTATAACTGCTTGAGATGAGAATATCCCCCAAAGAGCAGCCTGCTTATGGGCCTCTTTCCTCAGGTCTTTTCAGAGGAATTTGTTAGCGAATAGTTATGGAAAAAGCCTAGAAGCAAGAGTTCGCTCAGGAAAACACTGACCAGAAAAAGGTGCATAGTGGTAGTATGAGGGGCTGAAATGCCATTAGAAACCAAACTCAGTCATTACTCTTGACACTGCAGTGTACTTACCTAAGTATAAGAGGGCAGCCTCCATGGCAGATACATCACATGTCATCAGCCACTTCAGCGATTAGGGGACAAGAACAGTTTGGCAAGGCAGGTACACGGAAGAATTACCAAATACCGACTCTGGCATGAAAATCTGCCAAAAAAAAAAAAATCTCTGAATTCTTTGGGAGAAGCTGACAGAAATATCAGAATAGCTTTTTTTCAGCAACAGTTCAATCATCCAGCTGTGCCAGAAATATGTGCCTTCATAACAAGATGTGAAAGGGCTGGGATGTTCCATTACTGAGATTCCAATTTGCTAAAATGGGGATAAAATTAGTTAATATTTAAGCTGATTCAATCAGCTGTCTTTAAATTAAAAAGCCAGAATAGTCATAATCTCAAGCACGTTCTCAGCCACGCAGTCGTGACAGCCTGAGGATGAGCCAATTCAGAAGATGCACCCAGTGAACCTTATCAAGAGCTGGTTGATACACATAATTTGATTTCTATTTTGGCTTTTCCCTTTTGAGTCAATAATTTTTTTGTTGAGAATTTACCGTGATACACCCATCAAAGCACTGACTAACTACCATTAACACACATGAAGTTATAGAAATCTGTGGCACATGCTATGGCACATGTCTACCTGCTCTAGAAGCTGTTAGAGCTAATTTAAGAAGGATATATGTAATTTACCTATTATATTTCTATGGATATTTTCATTTATGTATTCATTTATGCAGTTGTTTCTGAGTAATATCCCTGTGGTATTGCACAATACTATCAAACATAGATTATCTTTCATGCTGCATTATTGATTGTTCTCCAATACATCTTCCTAAATTCTCTTTAAACTAGAAAGTGGAAGATGAAGCTTCTCTCTGTCTGCCAGAGTACAGTTCCCTAGAGCACATCACTTATAAAAACAATTTCCTGTTGGTTTTGGTTTGGGGTTTTTTGGTTGTTTTGGTTGGTTGCTTGGTTGGTTTGTTTCTTTTTTTCATTTAATTACACTTGCTTTACGTACTAAGGATAAAATATCCAATTTAAAGAGAGATCCAGTGCATTGCAGTACAGAGAATACTTTACTGGAGGGCCTACAGTCTTAAATATAGTGTCTGACTTTTCTACTGACTTGTCTTCGGATATTTTGTTCTTTTGTTAAGTCTTACTGAGTTATTTTCTTCTCCCACCTTTTTTCCTCTGTGATCTCAGCTCAGACTGTACATTAAAACAGACTGAATCTGTGTATACACAATAAATACAAACAAGTTCTCAGGAAGTAATGAGCAAAAAAGACCTCTGCATACTTTATATGCACTGAAAGACAGGAGAATGCAGCCAGTATTACACAACATCACCATATAAAATCTGACTATTTTGTTCCTTCTTCACCTCTTCACATGATTCTGTGGCACAGAGAAATGATTTAATTTTATTTCACATACCAATCAAGTTTGACCCGCATTAAAGAATTTTGCTTCTCCTTTGGAACATCTGGACAGAGTATTCACTTCTCTTAGTTCCTTCTGTGTTTTGCTATTAAAAGATCTCTCTGTGGCAGAAATCATACTGCTACTCTTCAGACTTCTTTTACAAAGTCCTTTTGCATTTCCATGAAACACTCATGATCATGATCATTTTAATAGGCCAAATTACAGTAAAATGTATGATTTGTCCTAACCCAGATGCTTCACATTAACATGGGCCTTCTGAGAGGAACAGCTTAAGAAGTGTCAGAAAACATGTGAAAACAAAGGGATAAAAATAAAGCAGGATAGGAAGAAAACTAGGGGAATAAAAAAAAAAATAAAAAAAGAAAAAAAATACTTGCATTTCTTAATAACAAAGAAAAAAAGGCAAAGTAATACAGCAATGACTACAAACTCACTATTTTCAATATGGTTTCTCTTATAACCACAACTCATGCATATTACAAATGATTTTAAGGTGTAACAGTTGGCAATATAGAAATATCAGCTAAAGTTCCTGTCAAAAACTACCAATAGCTTAGGCTGCAGAAGATATGTGAAACTATTATGACATTAAAAGTGCCTGTATCCTTAACTAAACATCCAGGAGCAATTGAGCTGCACCTGGCTATTGGCAAAAAAAAATAAATATATATATATATATAGCCATTATGAATTTCCTCTTGCATTGCCAGTTGTGGAAATGTTTTGAAATGCTGCTGGAGGCAGGATGGACTACTACAGGAAGCTCTAGAGAAAGCATTCAATAAATATTACTTTGAATCTGAATCTGAATGATCAAGTAGTTTTTCTCAAACTATGTCACCTCTAGTTATTCCTATCAGAAATAATTTCTCTAGATAATGCCTTCTTATTTAAAAATCAAAATCAAAACTATGGAAGACCTCTACTTGTTGATATGTGGTCAGTAGAACTAGAAGGACACTCTCAGTTCACTGCTCGTCAGGGTGATGAACACTACTGATGTCATGAACAAGGTTCTTCCATGCATGTTAATCCTGGGCCATGGTTTACATTTTTTCTAGATTAAAGTCAATACATATTCCATTCCTCGGTATTGTTCAGCAGAGGGATTATTTTGATTGATGTCTTTCCTGTTATTCTTGGACTGCCCAAAGTCATGCTTGTCACAGTAGAACCTTTGGCTTCACTTCCTTTGTGTCTCCCATAGTTATCCATCTTCTTTGGATAACTCTGATGGGTTATGTGACAATTTCAACTCTTACTAAGTATTCATTACATACATTAACAAATGTTTTACTGAGGTACTTGTCTTCAGAAGACATTCTGAGATTTTTCAGAACATTGGCGGATTACCAGGTTTTGTAGTCAAAGGTAAAGAGTGAAATAATTTTTTTGTTACAGGATTTACAATTTTGTTTTCCCTTTGCAGACTCTGTAGTCATTCTGAAGTTGATGACAGCACCCCTTGCTTTACCTGCTCATAAACTTTCCTCCCTCAGTAGCTTTGATGCAAGCTAATTTACTACCCAGTTCAAGGTAAAAGATGTTACTGTGCACACAGACTGAGAGTGTGATTAAGCTTATGGTGGATTTAATTCACTCCTAGTTTTACAATAACTATGTCATCTGGCCCAACACTTTCTGGAATCTCAGCTCTTGGATCTCCTTCCAACATTCCCAGATGTCTTCCCCACCTCAAAGTGGGTCAGGCTCCCCAGGAAACGTTGATTTTCAGCCTGCTTAATTCTATGTGCTTAATTCACAGGAAGGATATGTGAATCTTGCTATATGCCCATGGTCACATTCACACCCCAAATTCTGCAATGCTTCTGAATAATGGTCCTAAATTCATTTGTTGAACAGTGTGTTTTGGCAGTAAAGACATTCATACCTCTCTCTCAGAGGAGGCTCAGAATTACACTGTTAATCTAAGACATCACAGGAATTAAGTTGGAGGAATATTATTTGCAGTTCAGCTACTTTCTCATTCTTTTCTTCAGTGAGGGGAAACTTGCTTTCCATGACTACTTTATGTGGAACATGTCATTCACCACTCCACAGGCTGCAATCTTGATTAATTAATATCAATTCAGAAGGGAAAAAGCCATCAAATTACTAAGTGGCAAGAAAACATTTCTGTATTTATAGCACTAAAAGCTTTTGCAAGGAGTTTGTGCAGCACAACTAGCAATAGACGTGAAGAGACAGTTTGTATCTTAATGTTCAGAATAACTGGTGGTTTCTTTCAGGAGCTTTTTTTATCTGGAAGGACAAACAGAAACAGCAATTCTCTTCTGTTACTGTTGTACCTGTAATTTTCAGAAATGGCAGATGGAAAAGGGGTGATGCTCAGGGCTTGGTAGGAGAGAGAAAAAGGAGGCAGTGTTAGCTGGCACGAGAGAAGAGAACAGGTTGTGCACTTGAAATGAACAATCTGAAAGGCAGAGGAGTATTTAAGATGCCGATCATCAGGCATGACAATCTGACAGCCTCTGCTAAAAAATCTTTCCTCTATACCTCTTTGAACTCCTGTTTCTCCTTGACAGAGGAGGAGGAGAAATGAAAACTGAGGTCTCATGGAACTGACCCTCTGTTGTGATGAAAAGCAAAATAGCATCTTAACTGGAGCGCCTGCAGACTCTTCCTCAAGCCCATTCTTACCAGCATGGGTCCAAGAAGCCCAGCGGTTTCTCATCCTGGCTGAGTTCGGTTGAGTGGCCTGGTACAGAATATAGTTAGATACAGATGCTTTATAAGCCTTTTTAAAGGCCCAGGGAGTTAGATGTGTTTCGTTTTGCAATTAGCATGTGATAGTACTGAACCTGAAGAATAGTTTTGGGGACGTTCTGTCAGGAAAAAGGGGAGTCCCGCGGGTTGCACACCGGCGTGTCTGTGGGAGTGCAAGCACTAGAGGGAGCCAGTTCCCAGCAGTTAGCGGCTCCTTCACCAAAACCAGCTGGAGCAGACAGAAAATTTCTGGTACAGAATATAACTGTCTTCTGATGTCCTCTGAAATGCTCTTCTATAGGACGGAGTACCCTGCTTTTAGAAGAGAGGTAGGATAAAAGGCAGAAAGATTTTCTGAGAGGCTGGCAGTCAGTTGAGTACTGGGCACAAGAGTAACAACTAGGCTCTTCTGAACTTATATTGTTCACCTCACTCCCATTTGACTCTTTTATTCTTTTTCCAGCTAATTTCAGTCCATATTTAGATGTAATGCATTCAAGATTCAGAGTATTCCCTTTCTACCTATAAAAAATACATTACAACCTTACCTAGAAGAACTCCGTTAGAGTCATAGGCGGTATCTCTTGAGAACTGAAATGAATGGTAATTAATGAGTGGTATTTGTTAGACAATATCTAAATCTCCAAAAATTCTTAATTTGTGGAAAATAAAAATTACTGTAAATAAAGGTCGACTATTGCCTACCTCAGAAGTACCTCAGTTACAGTAACAGATGTGAAATAAATCCCCTAAGTAAAACCAGAATTGGATCCTGTACTATAAGAGAATAAATTTATTAAAGTTTGAAGCCTGAAGAATAATATCTATACTGGTATAAATTCTACTTCTGAAACCCTTCCAACACAGGCAAATGGCTGGAAAAGAGATGACACTGTTTTAGATGCTACTGTTCTCAGTAGTGTTCTTAATGTGGAATTTAAACCAAGAAGGAGGCATTAAATGATTCAATCTTATGCCTGGATGTCACAAAACACAGCTTTTGAACCAGTGCTGCATTATACATGTAGCTTCTCCTTTCTACCTTACGGTTACTAATGACTTGAATTCACCAATGATTCATTACTGCATCATTTGTCATGGCTTGTTCAATTAATTTATGTTTAAAAAGTTAGTCTTGTTTTTTCATGGACAAGGTTTTGCCAGGTTTTGTGTTTGCAGGCTTCATTTTCCCTCCTCACTTCTTCCTGGCTTTCTCCTAGATGAAAATAGGAGGTCAGAGTACCTGGTCATTTCTTCTTGCAGGGACTGTCATGCTGGAACCAAATCCTCCATGTATTTATTTTGGACAAACCAAACTCTTTGTCATAAGAAATTTATAGAACTTTATGCAGACATCATTGTGTCCAGTGATCTTCATCATGTTGTCTTAGTATTTTAGTAAAAATATCTCCCTGTTTCCGCACACAAAGAATGATGACACAAGTAATTTTTGTCTCAGCATCCCAGTGGCAGTTTTCTCTCTGGGGTCAATTCATTCCTCCCTGTAATTCTTCAGCCTTTCTCAGGGGGATTGTTTTGAAGCGTCCTGTTCCCCTGTCTACAGACAAGGTTTACCTTCCTTGTCCAGGTGTGTAACATTTGCATCTGGCTGTGCATTTTACTTGGTTCTTAAGCTCAGTTTGTATGTTGCTTTACCTCTGTCATTATAGACCTTTTGGCCATTTTACTGTCCATTCCATCATAAATGACAGTTTTCTGCTACTTTCATTTATGCTACTCCAGCAATACTTAGGGACTAAGGGGTGAGGTTTTATGCTCCTACGATTTGCAAATATTTCACTCCTGTAATTTCTTGCTTCATTTAGTACTAAATTGAACAAGGGATGCTTATTTGAGTCATAACCTTTTTGAGATCTTTCTTTTGTTGAGCAGATTACTAATGTGTAAAATACACCATCTTGTAGGTGCCAATTAATCAGGTTGCTATTTGCAATAGAAATGCTGTCGAACTATGATGTCAAACTATTGACCTCTGTTTTCCCAAGGAGCAGAAATGCAGGGCTTTTTACTTACCCTGTGCTCCATATTGCCCTTGACAACTTCAAAGCATAAGGAAAACAATGGAAGAAATGAGGGAAGATAAGTCAGATGGCAACAAAGGCACAGAGAAATCAACCAAGCTTTGTTTTAATGCAGAGGGGTGAATGTTATCTATCAGATTCTACTATACTCTCTATCTGCTGACAAGTTCCATGATGTCTGTTTTCACATTGCCACGATTTTTAATAATAAAGCAGACTCACAATGCCAAGCAGAAAGACCAGAGGCATTCTCAGGAGAAAGCAGTTTAAGCACATCACAATTAAGTGACTTGCCAAAGTCACACAGAAACCAGAAGAGATTCAGGGCCTGAAGTTCCCAAGGCCCAGTTTAGCATCGTAACCAAAAGTTATTCTAGTATGTCAACCCCTCCTTTCCTGATGTTTCAGGGGGTAGAATTAGAACCAATCAGAAGTTTTCTTGCGTTTGCCTGTATTTGGCCATATAGCAGAGTATCAACCCTAAAAATGTGCCTGAAAAGGCTCTCTCCACTCCACTCCTTCTCTGCAATGGTTATATTTTCTGGGCTTCTCTTTTGTTTTGCCTCCAAAACTAAAATGAACTAAAATCTCAAAAGGGGAAAACAAACAAACAAAAAAGTGCTCCCCAAGCCCCCCAAAAGCAAATGCAGAGCAGGCATGGAGTGACCATTGCATTCACTAGGTGGCAACATGGAGTAAGAAAACAGCACTAGAGTCTTCAAGCAGAACATCTGGTTGGACCTTTACAGCCCTGCTGCTCCTTCATCCCCACCAAACAACGTCAAGTTCTGGTTGATCGAATGAGCACCTTCTAAACACTAAATAAAATACACTCTCTGCAGATGTATAAATATTGTCTCAGTTGGCCAGTGCTCATGCTGACTGACTATCTGTTTATCTGGTTTCACTCACAGCCACCTTTATGTGGCTTTGATGTGGCAATGAGTCTACCAGTTTTGACATAAGCCTTGGATCTGTAACTGTCTTTGCTTCCTGAAAGCAGAGCAATTACTTTCCAATCAAGCAGCTTAGGAGTGGGAAGGAAAGAAATAATTCATTTTCTTGAAGTATAAATCAATTACATGTGTTGAAATACTCCCACTTTGCTGAATATTGGTTTCCAAGGGTGACATGGGCTTTCTCTTGCCTTGTTCTCCTATAGTAATGGTAGCTTTAAGTCAGTAAACAAA
Organism: Megaceryle maxima; assembly: GCA_024605025.1. Classification (NCBI taxonomy): domain Eukaryota; kingdom Metazoa; phylum Chordata; class Aves; order Coraciiformes; family Cerylidae; genus Megaceryle; species Megaceryle maxima. Next base: position 41,424 of record JANHGN010019820.1, on the reverse strand, counting down.
GTGGCACACAATAAAAATGTGTATTTTTCTTTCAATTAAAATATACAGGTTTTGTCTTCTGCTCTGTAAACCTCTAAACTGAGCTATTTATGAAAATAAATAATATCAGCATGATATGATTCAGCCATTGCTCTTTCATTTCCTTGTAAATGGAGGCAACTCTACAGAACTGTCAAAGCCCTGAGGGCACAAATAGGCCTAATGTCCCTGACCAGGCTCACCTGAGGCCTCCACCACACACACACACACCCCCCTGCCCACCGGCGAAGGGATCTATTTAAGCTTAGCCTTGGGCTATAGTCCCTGCTTAAGCTCTGTACTTGGAGTGGTGGTTTTCAACTTAGTTGTGCCCATGCCTAACCACAGACTCTGCTGATTTGGATCTGTGGGTTGACTTTTTTTGCTTGACCTCATGCCTACTGTGCCACCATGGACTTACCTGGTGGTCACTAGGACCTGTCTGACCCTGCTTACTATCACTGGACCTGGACTTGTGGATTAATTTTCTGTCTTGATGATGGACCCATTTCATCACAATGACCTTGCTCAATGGCCTGGACCCTGTGCTCCCACAGCACTTGCAAGCCTGCCTGCTCACCTGGGGCCTGAGGACTCTGCCCTGCTGTCTGTGGTGCCCTGTTGGCTCTTAGCCCAAGGGAGCAACTAGCCTGGGCTATGCCTTCATGTGAAGTCTGGAATTAGCAATAGTGAAAACTCTGCTTCTGTGAAAGAGAACAGAAAAATCAGATCAGTTTGGGAGGACCAGCAGGCTCTGCATGCTGCAGCTCATTCGGCCCCTAATGAGCAGGTAGAGATGAGGTGGAGAAATGTCTCTGAAATCTGCTGCTGCTGGGAGTCTGCTCCAAACATCAGTGCTCTTGTGGACCTTGCAGCCTTCTCACCAGCTATCCCAGTTATGTAGATTCAAACCTGATAAGGGTGCCAACTTTCCAGTGGAGGGCTTGAGATCCTTTGGCTTCAATGCCAAATTGGGCACGTGGCTGGCTGGGATGTCATAATGTGGCCACTGCAGGCATAGGCCCAGATATCTGCAGAATCTTGAAAGAGGTACTGGTGCAAGTTAGTAGCTATGAGTTCTTGGTTCCTCTTGAGCTTCCAACTCTGCTGAAGTTATTGCCTCCTCCAAAGGCAAGCTGTCACCTCTCCTCTGAACAGCTTGGGAGCTTCTCAGAGCCCCTCTGGGCTTCTAGCAGCATGCTAGCTGTGCAGGAGAGGCAGGAAGGTACACTCTACCTCTAGCTCTCACTAAACTGTCAGCCTGCTCTGCACACAACTGATGAAGGATGAAACAGACATGTTCGGTTCCTGTGCCATACCTCTCCTTCCTGTTCAGTCCTCCTATGTGCTTCTCAACTTACTCTGCTGCTGTAAAGAGGGAACAGCACTTCTCAGCCTCAGGAATCTGGGACACAAACCCACACCCAACTCTGGGACTTCCAGACACTACCATCTGTGGACTGTGTAGCTGGGTACATCTGAGAGCATCTGTGCTCTTATGGTGAATGATAGTGGAAACTATACCCAAATGTCTCTTTCAGGTGCAGATCTGTAGGCAATGTTTATTTAGCCAGCCCCACTGTAAAGTGTCATTTTCCTTCATTCTGGACTCAGCAATGGCATTGCAATTTAAAAGTGGAAATACAATGCAGGTAGGCATCTTGTGGTAGGTTAACTCTAAGCCAGAGAAAGATGGCTTTGTTCTTGGTTAGTAACAGTGCCTCTTTATCTGTATTTCTTCTTTATCTTCCCTAGGTAAATATTTAGTCCTCCCTTTCTAGAGTTGCTAGTGCTGTTAATGTCATGGACATCCCACTCATAAAGTGCGTAGAATGTCAGTAAGCATTTTATTGGTTTCTCTCACAGCTCTCTGGGCTGGTGAGCGTGTGCTGCATTTCCCACTTCCCTTCAATAGTAAGCACGATGACACCTTCTTTTTCCTGTAGGGTATCTTTAAAGATAGTCAGATAGGCCAAAACAATCAGCTTCATGTCTGAAGCTCTTAAGGGACACCAAGAATTTTGAAGAGCTTGGTTTCCACAAGTGCAAGCAGACTGTTCTTTAGCTGTGATCACATAGTCACTGTGTAGGGCTTCAAGTACGCACCTGTGGATTGAAAGAACACCACAAATGGAAAAATGCCAGTTTAGAAACACCCTTTCTCAGAATCCTGGAACAGTAATTCATCTTCTGTGGTGTTTGGTTAGTATCTTGGCAATAACATCAATTGCAAGTACTACCTTCAAAGCTGGATTGCTGCCACCTGCAAGCTTTACTCAGAAGGACAGGAGAGATGGGTCCTCAGGAAGAGAGAGATTAATAAAGTCAGGCCTGAAATTAGGGGTTATGCTAATGAACTATGAACCCCATATGTTTATCTCCATGCTTGGTACAAAGCCATTCTGTGCTAATCTGAGTAACTCATAAGCCTGAGCTATTGTGAAAGCATTTCTGGAGGAAAGGAGAAAATACCTTGGCTTCCTGTGAGGCATAATGGGGTTTGACTGCATGGAAGGAGAAGAAACTGTGCTGCCTGCATGGTTCCCACTTGGACACAAACCAAAGGAGGAGCATGGGTCAAACTGTTCAGAAATCAGTGTAAAAAACAAATTGTAAATCTGGGAAACAAGTATCACTTATTGACATCCAGGGTTTTTCTGGTAATGTCACTATAATAGGACAATGGTATTTCCAAGAATAATGTTCTTGTTGATAGCAACGATACTCTGTGCATGTCTCTTTCCTTCTTAATTTACCTGTTTATACTGCAGGCTTTTCAAGGTGGAGGCCTCTGTGTTTGTATAGACTTTGGACAGTGAAGACAGCATCTCTCATGGGATTTCTATGTACGGCCAAAAATAATAGAAAGATAAATATTAATTGCAACAACTTCAGCTATACATAATGGAGAAGTGCATGCAGTTTATTTTATTCAGTGTTGATTTTCCCCTCTATGCTACTTGAATGGATATTTGTATTCTGTGCCATATGTCTATATAGTAAACACTATTTCATTCCAGGAAAACTTTCATCCTAAAATTAAAGCCTTGTCTGACTCTCATTCAATGTCTAAAATAGAATTCTAGTAAAGACAGATGAAAAATTCCTTGGGTTAGATAACTAAGCTTTCTATGTGAAACTAATATTTTTGTCTGTTTAACTTATGCTACAAATATAATTACTGTATTTCATTAAAATACTGTAAATATAGATTTAGATGCCCAGTTTTCAATGACTTTAGGTCTTGACCAAAGAGCTAGAAGATGGAAGGGAGCTATAGAGGCAGCCTGTAGAACTTTATGCTTGCAGGTCAGATTGAAGTATGAGCAAATAAGCATGCACAGACCTCACCACACACACATGTCTTAAATTAAGACTGACAGAAACCATTCTCCTTAAGTCACTGTAACCTTGACCACTTTCAAGAGCTCTGAACTAGCTTGTAAAACAAGGTGCCTTCAGTGCCCAGTTTCATCTGAATAAGAAAGTGCTACATAAAGTTGAGAGATTGCTATCACTAAGCCCTCAATCTGTCGCTTCATCCATCATCTTCTATCATCTAGTATTTTGGTGCAAGGAGGAAGAATAATATTATATGTTAATGGAGATGTTAACTTTGCTCATAAATATTTCAGCGAATGAAAAAATGCTTTTAAAAAGGTCAGTGCAGCTAATATGCCCTATAAAAACAAAAATCTATCCTCCCACAGACTATTTTTTCTTTAGATGAGGCTTTTCATAATGTTGGTAAGATGAACTACAGTTTACCTTTTATAGTACATTTCTCTCAGATCGTTATAGAATCTAATGTCCTTGAAGATGCAGGGTTCTTTTCATTTTAGCAGGCTTTGGATCAGGTGTCACTCTTTCAATCAAAGATTTGAAAAGAAGAAAATATGTGATTTTTTTTTTTTTCCCTAGGAGATACTAGTCTATGCTGCAGATACAGTGTAGAGTAAATTCCAGTATGAAACACTTCATTAGTTTCATATCCCTGGATGCCTATAAGACAAAAGAGTATCAAACAAGGACCATTTCTGAGAAGACTGAGCTGCAGAAGCAAAAGGTCAAATTTTGACATCTGTCTTTACAAAGTGTACATTTACATTCCTGACAATGTTGAATCCACCCTTACACCAATGAAATTGTAAGTACAAGCTGCCTTGAAACAGTATCTTTGGTTATCAGCTAACTGATACCAAAATGATTCTCCCCAAATCCTGACTTTCAGACTGCTGCTCAGGTCACTGGACCACAGCAAGATACAAATGTGAGTGAGCAATATCTGTACAAAGTCGATGAACACATACAATCACAGAATTACTGAAGCTGGAATAGACCTCCAAGATCATCAAGTCCAGACTATGACCCAACACCATGACATCAGCTAGACCATGTCACTAAGCACCACATCCAACCTTTCCTTAAACACCTTCAGATTTGGAGACTCCACCACCTCCCTGGGCAGTCTATTCCAGTGTCTGATCACTGTGAGGAAGTGCTTCCTAAGATCCAATTTAACCCTCCCCTGGCACAGCTTCAGGCTGTGCCCTCTCCTCCTGTCACTGGTTGCCTGGGAGAAGAGCCCGACCCCCAGCTGACTACAACCTCCTTTCAGGTAGTTGTAGAGAGTGATGAGGTCCCCCTGAGTCTCCTCTTCTCCAGGCTGAACAACCCCAGCTCCCTCAGCCTCTCATCATCAGGCTTTCCGTTCAGTCCCTTCCCCAGCCTTGTCACTCTCCTCTGGACCCACTCCAGCACCTCCATATCCTTCTGGAAGTGAGGGGCCCAGAACTGCACCCAGTACTCAAGGTGAGGCCTCACCAGTGCCGAGTACAGGGGCAGAACTTCATCCCTGCTCCTGCTGGCCACACTATTCCTGATACAAGCCAGGACACCATTGGCCTTCCAGGCCACCTGGGCCACACTGTTGGTTCCTGTTCAGCAGGTAATCAACCAGTACTCCCAGGTCCCTCTCTGCTGGGCTGCTCTCCAGTCACTCATCCCCCAGTCTGTAGCACTGCAGGGGGTTACTGTGGCCAAAGTGTAGGACCCTCCACTTGGTCTTGTTAAACCTCATATTATTTGCCTCAGCCCATCGACTCAGCCTGTCCAGGTTCCTCTGCAGCATCTCCCAACCCTCCAGCAGATCGACACTCCCCCCCAACTTAGTGTCATCCTCAAATGTACTAACGGTACACTCGATCCCCTCATCCAGGTCATCAATAAAGATGTTGAATAGAACTGGGCCCAGTACTGATCCCTGGGGGACACCACTGGATGTGGCACCATTCACACCAATGCAAGACTCTCTGAGGAACTGTTAGGCAAGCTAAGCTAGACATAAAACCTAGAGTTCAGAAGAGATTCTGATAACCTGTCGATCTCTGCACATTCATTTCAAAAAGCAGTTAATTTAATGGCTACAAGCCAATACCCTGTTTCAGAGAACTCATATTTCTTCTTAAACACACACATCTAACCCAGCATTCCCAAACAGTTGTAGAAGGAAGGAGGTGGGGGAGGCATGGCTGGAGAGGAAATAATTTTATAGATTCAAACCCAGTTAATTTCTGTTTATGAACATGTAATGCAACTCATTAGACTAATATTGCCAGACACTTTGTCTTGACATTTAATAGTGATCTCTAATGTAATTAAATAATAAGTGTAGCATTCATTATTCCATGAAATTATTTAGAAGCTGGAGTAACAATTTAAGTTATTACACACTGCCTTAGGATTTAATACTACTTTGAATATGTTTTATTAGTACATCTTAATATCTTTATCTGGGTCTGTTTAGTCTGGAGAAGACTGAGAGTGGATCTGATCAATGCTTATAAATGTCTAAAGGTTGGTATCCAGAGGATGGGGCCAGTCTCTTTTCAGTGGTTGCCAGTGACAGGACAAGGGGCAATGGGAACAAACTGGAACACAGGAAGTTCCACTTGAACATAAGAAAAAACTTCTTTATGGTGAGGGTGATGGAGCCTGGAACAGGCTGCCCAGAGAGGCTGTGGAGTCTCCCTCCCTGTAGACTGCATCCTGCTCCAGGTGACCCTGCTTTATCAGGGTGGCACTACATGTTCTCCAGAGGTCCCTTCCAATCCTTACCATTCTGTGATATTCTGTGGAATAAAGGAAGATTTGCTTGAAGATTGGATGACGAAATTGAGCCCTCCATTCTTCCCTAGCTTTTGCTTAAACAAATGTCTGCCTGAAGCTGACTGTAGTTTAGCTTGTGGCAAAACTGAGGGGCAGGGCAAGGTCTGGATCTATAATAATAATGGTAAATAATGCCCATAAAGCACTTATTCATCATTAGGAAATTATCCTAATAAAAACCATGCAGTATCATTTCTCAACCATTAGCAACATAGCTTAAATACCCTATTCTTACAAATTCACTGGAATATCATTTGCAGCCAGCAGAAAAGACTGTTCTGTTCTTTACCCTACCTACCAACCATTGTTATACTTTGTAATCCATTCCCTCCTGTCACCATTACAGGACGCTGTCACTATTTGTACTTAAGGCTGAGATCAGTGCTCTTTGAACCCATTTTGACCTTCTATTTTTCTCCAGAAACCTTTTTTATGATTACCTGTTTCATGAATTACTCTATTTAAAATGAACCAAAGTTGATTTCAAAGCCAAGGATGTGGAAGGAAGCATTGGCATTGCCCTCACCCCACCTGCAGGGCACTCCTGCCACAATCCTTTGGAGACACCTGAGCCTCAGACTTGAAGTGACAGTTGGTGGGTAAATGCTGAGACATGGTGTGTGTAAAGGCAGACAGCAGAAAAGATGGCCATGAGTCACCTAGATGTCATCTCTAAATGGTGGCAGATGGAGGGGGCAGGCAATATCTCAGGGACACTGCACAGAGAATAAAATTTTCATTAACTTTCAAGGTTTTTGCTTCTGTTCTATTCCTGATTGTGGTTTCAAGTTAAAAGTTTATGTAATTCCAAACTCTTGCCCTTGGCTATGAAAACACTTGCAACTTGCTTTGCTGTGAGCTGGAATATTTTCTGTAAGTCAGTATTTCTTGTGTGGATTACCATTCCAACTTTCTCCTTTTTATGTTTCAAAAAAGCCCTTTCTCCTTTACTGTTTTAAACAGCTTGTAAATTTGAAATGCTTCTTACAGCAGCACAGTTTTTAGTCAATGCTGCCTGAGATCTGTCACATTCCCACAGCCTGGCTGAATGCTCAGCACTGCTTTAAGGTTACCCACTCTGCTCCCTGACAGTGGAAAGGGCCACAGGAGCACTGCAGTACCAGCCACAGCCACACTGATTAGGAGGTCTTTGCTGCTCCTCTGCTTTCTACTTGTTGCTTCAGGAGCAAGTCCCTGTGTTTGGGATGTGTAAAGTTCTTTCTTGGCAAACAGGTAGAGAAAAACTATTTGACTTGGCATGTGCTGGCTTTCTTTTCACATTTGTCACAGACAGCTTTGTCTCTTTTTTTGTGTCTGATGTCATGGAGGTTTTTGCTTTGGTTCTCATCCTTGTGTTTTTAAACTCTTTTGTTCCACCATCTTCTCTCCCCCAGTTCTTTTCAGCAAGTTCTGCTTTGTTCTCTTCTCTCCGACTCAACAGTCCTTTAGGAACTGTCCATAAGGAACATCTGGTATGTATGGTTAATTCACTTTTTCATGTCTTCCCAAAGGAAAGGTTTGTGCATGCGGAGTAACTATTGCAGGAAGGCTTTGCTTGCATTTCTTATATATATAGTGCTATATATCCTATGTTCTTGGAAGGAAGTAGGTTCATGTTCTGACAGTTGTTACTTTTCATGGAAGTATATTATGCAGCCTGAGAAATCTGTCTCCCTCAGATATGTGCTGTGTCATGTCTTTCATAAAACTTTTCTCTTTAGAGGAAATACAGCTCTGCCTTCCCTTCCCTGTGGCTTTCCCTCATTGCAGAAGATTTAAGAGACTATGGTCAACTAAGAGGGATTACTGTTTGGAGGAGACTAATTATAACACTTGGTATAAATCAATGTAGTTCCATTGGGTTCATCTTATTCTGGCTTTCTAAGTGGTTTTCACATTTATGATGTTGGATTTATGATGCCATCTTCCTGGATGATAGATGAGTACTGTTATGTGGTAATACAGCTGGGGTGGTAGCAATGACTTGTTATAAAAATAGATGGATTATATATGTTAAAATGTAGTTTTGCTGCCCTGAGTAGTGAGGTACTTTAGTATTTAATGTAAAAAGCCATCAGGACATAAATTAAGTTTTGCCTGGTCAAGATCTGAGTAAAAGTTCGGAGCTTTTCCTTTTTTTTTTTCATAGCTGCCTAAGTCTTGCCACTACTAGACAGGTCACCAAAATAGCAGAGCTATTGATAGGAAGTTGTCAGGTTGGATGAGCGCTAAAATAAATGTAATCCTTTGTAAGCTGGAAGAACTAAGAAATTAATTCAGCTTGCCCAAGATTTTCACTTCAGGCTACCAGTGGGATTGATGTGTGATCCATATGTATAGATAGATGCACATAATCAAATATCCCCACTTTAATGCTCTACTATTCATCAAATAATACACAATAATCAGCAGTGTAATGTGCTCTTACACTGCTGCAGATGTGTAATGAAATAGGTCAGGTTAAGTGGTTTAAGTTCACTCATTTTAGTCCACAGCTGCAAAGGCCTGGGAGGTCACACACACCCAGCTCACATGGCTCAGCTGCCAAGGGGGAAGCTGGAAAAACACAACTTACTAATTACCTCTGTGCAGTCACTGGGTAATGCATTCATCGTACCAGTTGCTGTGAAAGAAGAAATTGGGTCTATTTCATTCCCAGCTTTAAAAGTGGAATAACACATTGTTCTTTAATGTTTATAGTGACCTGGGATGCTGTACTTCTAGAACTACCTCTGCTCAAATTTAATAATTCTACCAAACAGAAATGGCCTCTTGGAGCTATGCTTTTCTCCTGAATGTTTAACAGCAAGGGAGCAGAGAAAATATCTTAAGAATGTGAAACACAGAAGAAAGCAATGAACCATTCTGGCCTGACTGGTTGAACAAGAATTACAGACAGACTAAAAGAGGGTGAAAGGCTCTTGGGTATTTGACAGGGTCTACTTAGTACCTTTTTATTCTCATTTTCAGGACTTTTGTACCAGGGATATGCTTTAGCACACTGTGTATGAATGTTTGCTCTTAATCTGCCTGTCCTCTATCAGTACATTGCTGTCTCCTGGCTTTTCTCCACTAGGAGCCCAGCTCCTCTTCTGCAAAACTGCTTTCCAGCCATCTGGCTTCATTGTGTACTGGTGTATGAGGTTTTCCTTTCCCAGGTGCAGGACTTTGTGCTTTGTTCAACTTCAAGAGATCCCTGTTGGTCCATTCTCCACCATGCCCAGGTACCTCGGCAGCACAACCTTCTGGTGTATCAGCCCCTCCTCTCAGTTTTCTACCAACTGCAAACTTGATGAGGGTGCACTCTGGTCTATTGCCTAGGTCATTAATGAAGATATTAGACAGTATTGATTCTAGTATTGACTTCTGGGGTACACCATTCCTGACTGGCCTCCAGCTGGACTTCATGCTGCCCATTACATCTCTCTGAGCCCAGCCATTCAGTCCACCTTCTCTCTGCTCACCTGATCTGCTCTTCATCAGCTTTTCTATGAGGATGTGCATATCCATATATGCATAGCTTAAACCTTGAGTTTCAGAGTTTAAGCTCTTGGTATGTTGTGATACTGAAGCCAGGTTACTCAAGAATCAAGCCCTGTCATGTAACACAATGCTGTGTGTGAAAAAACACCAAACCACAACAGTTGGGTCTCAGCTCCTGAGCAGAAATATCTGTTTAGACTGTGTTCATATGAAATTCATTCTTGGAAGCCAAACATATTTAAATTATTTCAACAGTTTGTACATATGGCAAGCTGTATAGTGAGGCATTTCTTTCCAGAGGTTCTGTGCATAAAAGCTTGGAAACGGAAATGGAGTTTGAGGGTTGTAGTATATGTCTGCCCTAAACTGACCAGTGAATTGTATTATAGAATTCTTCTTTTAAAGGCTAAAATAACCAATACATGGACATAGTTAATAAAGAATCTTTCCATAAACACATATAGTCTGAATAGACAAGAGCAGTAGCTGAAAGTGGGATAATATTTATTCCTATTTTATAAGTGGGCAACTGAAAAACAGATTAAAACCTTTGGATCCTAATTACAAAACAACTTTTCCTTACGGGAGTAATTACCATCTGAGAGCTGAGACAAGCACACTGCAGTGGCAGGCCAGCTAGGGACAGCTATAAGATTGGAACTGAGGCTGCTTAGAAAATATCAGTGAGTCCTGCTACAAATGCATCGAGAGGAGAAAGAGAAGGCTTAAATAGCTTCATATAAGAAAAAGCCAAGGTTCCGCCTACCAGGTAAAGTAAAAATATCTAATCATACAGTCCCATGAAATAAGCTTAAAATGGAGTCAGCTGAGTCCGTTAGATGCTGGACTAGGAGCCACGAGACATGGGCTTTCTTTACTACTGTAACACTCCAGCCAAGTCAGAGAATCGTAGAATCGTTTTGGTCATTGAACTTTACCGTGCATTGTTTTCCCCACTTGTTCATAGAAATGCATACCTTTTTTTTTTTCATAAAAATATGATAATATGATAAATCTAATTGGATTTACTTATTCAGTTTTATCTCCCTTTATGAGGCTATAGGTTTAAATCTGTTGACTTTAAAAGAAAAGCTTAATTCAGCATAGCTGAAATTCTAATATTGTCTTATCTATTGCATCCCTCTCCCAGCAGCTATCTACACTGAATTATCACTCATTATTAATAATAACATTTCCACTAATGTAACATGAAAGCTTAAAACATCAGCAGCATATGGTACAGGAGAAACATTGTCTTCCTTTTCTTATATTGTTTCTTCAGTTGTTGTATCACTTTTCAATGTAAAAAAATATTCTGGGATGTATTTTTGCAAATACCTTCTACAGCATTCAACTGACTTTTCTTCTGCCTTCAATCAGTGACGAAAGCTATTTACTGCCAAGCATATCCACCATGAACACAATCTCAAAAAATCTGTAGAAAAAACACTGAAGCATCTCAGTCTATTGTAAACTGAAAGTCTATAAATGTCATGTTGAACTACAAATCACACAAACACAGCTGGGTCAAATGTTTCTCTCCCTTTCCTAGTGCAATTGTAAATCACAATAGTTTGCTACATCAGGATACTTTTTTTTTTTTTTTTTAATCAAAAGTCTCTTGTTCTAGTCCTATTCCAACTGTATTTGTGCATGAGATGTTGCTGTATATCATGTTACCAAGCCATGAGAATGAACTCATTAAAAACCCAATCTTTTGATGCTTCTTGTTGACTTACAGAGATAACTCAGTAAAGGTCTGTCAGCATTCCTGCTTGACATATTCTCATGGCTTCCACTCAATTAAGAGTTGAACAAAAAGTCACTACTCAGAAGCATATTCTAATCCTTTGAGTACTGAAGAGGAACAGAGATGAAACCGAGCCATTTAAACTTTATCAGTAGGAACCTATATGCAAATTCTGTAGAGGGACTACATTGTCAAACAATGACCAAAACGACCAGAAGTAACCATAAATATGGGTGTAATTCAGAACATAAATTTTGACTAGCAGCAGATGGGCATTCGGTGCCTACACTTCCTGCATAGGCTGCACTGGAACTATGGAGAGGAATACCAGGGATCTGTGTACTGTTTCACAAAGCCTTTTTACAGGCAAATGAACGGGACAGTTCTGTGATATCACCTGAAGAACAAAGATCCAGACTACACAACTCCTGATTTGCACACCTCTTTCTAGGGTTCTAGTTCAAGTTTAGGGATTTTTATCTGGTTGTTAACTTCAAACAGCATCTAGCCAAATCTAGCAGAAAGCATTTCAGTTGCGACCTGAAGACTGTACTCAAAACTACCATATACTTTTTGTCCTTCTGGGAACAATGAGCTAGCTAGCGGGTTACAAATCAGTAAGCATAGGAAGTCCTAACAGAAAGCTTTTTCAATTTTTAATTACATTATGGACTTAATTCATCATTTTGTTAGAAACCTTTTACTCTGGCCTGACTGCAGTGGAATTTGGCACGCTGATCAGTACAGGAGCCTTGTTCTGTTGTACTTCACATTCATATAAAACCACAGCTATTGCACCAAAGTTCAACTGAGTCTCAAGGGTATTAAACTGGCTTGATGAAGTGGTATTTCATAGACTTAGAGAGCAATTCCAAGGCCTAAAAATATCTTTATGAGGAAAGAGCCTACTTCAGCCATTACAGAGAGATCCTTCTGAAACCTCAAATATTAATCAAGTTTCATGTCATTAAAATTCACTCTTGCTTGCAAACCCAGAAAGATACATTTTATTTACCTGATAAGATTAAATTAAAAGGGCTCCATTATAGAAATAATCAAGAGCAACCAGAGGACAAAGGTGAGGGATTACACCCACTGCTTCCTCACATCAGCCAAGGAAAGGGTCGTTGCATTCACCCATGTCATGCCAACAGTCAAGTTACTTTTGCAGGAAGGCAGTTAACAGAAACTGCAGCCTAAGGAACGTAGCCAGTTCACAGGCCAGGAAGATTAACTGCATTCCTGCCATCTTTGTTTGGTTCTTCATCAAAAACTGTATTACTTTTGTCATATATATAACACACATTAGCCAACCACTCTGAATTACCAAAGATACTTTCTCTTCTTCCTTTTCCACAGTATTGTGACTCCTCATTACAACTGATGTTTAAACTAGCCCCTTGACCAACAGTGGGCTCACTAAAGTAGGAAAATATTATCATTTTGTAAGTAATGTGGGACCAACCTAACTGATCTGTACAGCACAAATGTTCCATCACAAAAGGCGGTTCTGAGAAGGCTGCAGCAAATGGTGCTTGCTTTTATTAGGGACATCTATGTCATATACCATAAACCCAGGACTTTCATAAAAGGAAGTCCTGCTTAGTGCGTCTTAACAGTATGAGAGGAAAGTTCAAGCAGATAACTGTAGATAGTAAGACATTTCCTCAGGGAAAAAAAAATGAAAACAAAACCAAACACAAATGAACAAAAAACCACACACACAAAAAACCCAAACAAACCAAACAAATAACACAACAACAAAAAAATAAAGGCAAAACCAAACCAAAACAAAAACAAGCCACAAAACAAAAAAAAAACCCACTAACTTCTGTGTAACAAAAAGGCCTTTCATTTTAATCTTTGGATCCTCCAAGCTGCAGATGTTTCAGTGTTCTGTGATTGTTTGGGGTTTACTGCGGTGATAAGATCTTATATGTGACTTGTGAGGGGAATGCAAGAAGGACCGGTTCTTCTGTTTGTAAGAAATTTACCTCAGTGGAGCCATGCCAATTTATATTAGATAATGGTATGGCCCTGATTTCTTAAGTAGAAAGTTATTTTTCACTTCCTGATGATTCCCCTGCTTCATCTTTCAGTTTTGCACAAAACTAATTGTCACCAGATGATAAAATAAAATTCCAAGTTCTCATCTTTCTAACTGAGCCCTCATATTTCCTTATGGACACATGAAAGATTTCTAATTTAAAGTGATCAGTGGCTCAGTGAGTCATGCTGCTCCCATCTGTGCACAGATGGGACCCCCACTTCACCACATAAGCCTGTTCCTGTGCTGAGAGAAATGTAGGGAGGGGCTTATCTCCATCACACTGGTCCCTTTTTAACAAAGCAGCCTGCAGAGCTTTTCCAGAGATCCATCATGTACATGCAAAGGCACTTTATTAGGAAAGGAGGAAGAGAGACCCCGAAAATAAATCCTGAGGCCATGTTAATAGGCATGTAGATTTTACAATCAGTAGTGAATGCCCCCTGTGGCAGCAATGAAGGACAGAAACATTTCTCCAGGAAGCCAAAGGCATATCAAAGAGATTTCAGAACTTCACAACAGTACCAGGCATCCATTTGGCCTTTGTGCAGCAGATCTTATGAGATGCGTCTCCTGGTGCTTTGAAGTATTCTGGGAAGACTGTGAGGGACATAAGTGTCATAAGAAGTATTTTACCTCCTGCTTCAGTGAGGAGTTTTCTGTCTGGGTGAATGGGAAATTTCTAAGTACGGTGCGGTAGCAACTAAAATTTACCATTAGAGAAAAGTTTCCATTGCCAAGATAGCTTGCATTTCCAGACACTGCACATGACAGTCTGTTACTAATACCAGCCCCCAAAACAAGCACTTCTGAAGTCTCCAGTAGCTGACCAGTAACCCCTTTGAATAGATTTATTTTTGTTTCCAGTGCCACTCTCCAAAAAGCAGATGTTCTTATCATAACAGCATTATGACAGCTGCTTGCGTTCCTTGAGGTTAACCTCTGCAGACAAGATAATGCAGAAGGCTGAGCAGTAGAGGAGGTTATAGTTCCTGACAGATCATGTCTGAAGAACAGCGATGGGACAGAAGGAAAAAACTTTTCCATTGTTTCTAATTCCAACCTGTCCTCACTTGCATAGTATTTTATAATGCTGCATCTCAGTCCTTATTTCTTAACTGTGTCAGCTCTCCACCACTCTCACAAACACTGATCACCTGTTTTATCAACTGGTTTTTAGCCGTCTCTGCATTCCTTTCCAGATCTCTCATATTCATGGAATACTTTTTAGAAATTAATTCACAAAGGCATTACTCCTCTCCTCTTCCAGCTCCTTCCTCAAGGAGCTCTTCCTCCTCTTCCTCAACCAGCAGGATATCTGCAAGAAATCACAGGCTAATAATAGCTGTGCAGAAAATTAGTGAGGCTCTTTAGAATACTTTAAAATGGATTCTATGTTTTGTCTTTCTGACCCTTTGGATAAGATTATATCTTGACTGGTAGATGTCACCACCAAGCTTTTTAATCTATTTATTAAACACTCTTACTGTCTCTACATAGAGCTGGGCTTGCAAGCGGCCTATAAATTTTAGCCGATGCAGTGGCCCAGTATGGAGACCACTGCATGGAGTATGGAGTTCTATCTCCACTGCGCCCACATCTGAGAATGTAAAGGTTTGGACTTCAGAGTCCATACATTTCACAGACTTTTGGGACTTCAGGCCTTACCCTCCTCATACCCTTATGGGCTTCACACAGCCCTGGAAAGCCAAGGCTACAGGGAAATTTTGTTCTAAAGGAGCCATCAATCTAAATTTACTCTTGGAGGCTTCTATGAATTACTCCAGAATTGCCCACAAGGCAGCACAGAGCAAGAAAATTGGCATTGTTCCTTAAATGAAGACGTAAGAATTTACAATGATTTCTTCTCTTGTACTTCCTTCAGGGAATACTGTAATTATGCTGAGGTTAAGTTTGTTGAAGGTAACATCCTTTAAATCCAGACCAGCTCCCCTGACTTCACGGGAGGTAATATGGATTTCTACAAGTATAGCAAGGATGAGAGCTGGTCCTAATTTAGGACACATCTGCCAGCACAGATGGAGCTGAGTTTATTGTCATGTTAATTTTCTACTTTTGTTTGAGATTCTTCTGAGTATGGAGCAAACACAAAAATTTTAAAGTCTCACAACACAGGCAGTGTTATACCCCCTTATTGTGGCTGGTGAGTTCTACCCAAGCACAAGATGGCCTTGTACTCAAGCAAATCATGATGGCTTAAACAAACAGCCTCATGAAAAATAATGGCTAAAATTGTC
Source organism: Megaceryle maxima (assembly GCA_024605025.1). Lineage (NCBI taxonomy): Eukaryota > Metazoa > Chordata > Aves > Coraciiformes > Cerylidae > Megaceryle > Megaceryle maxima. The sequence continues at coordinate 25,700 of JANHGN010019820.1, read as the reverse complement.
ATCCTTTGTCAACCACTTTGAAAAGTGATTAACTTTCCCCTGATAAGCAGCTCTATTGACATACTCCTGGATATTGTGAAATTAATAGCCCAAGTAGCAGTTTCCATGAATATAGCCCAAGGCGCAGTTTGCCACACTCTTCATGCAGGCAAGACTCCAAGAAGGTCATGACTGAGTAATGTGCTGAATTTATTGTTTGATGGCTGTGAATCTAAAAAAAAAAAAAAAAAAAATCACTAACTCTGCATCAAAAAAAATGTTGTGATCTGGGCTTTAATCTGTTGATTTTCAAAATTTAGTATTTTTTCTATTGTCAGTTTTGATGCTTTAGAATGTGTATGAGGGACCAATGCTTTCTTATAAAACTTGGAAGAGGATTTTGTAGCACATGCAAGTGGCTTGCATGCCCTGAAGAAGAATATTTCTTTTTCTCTTTTTTCAGCTTTTTCTCTGTCCCAGTGTCCATAATGTGTCTATTTTCCATCTTGAGGGAAAAAAAAAAAAGCCACTGATGATTGGTCTGGAAGTGTTACCTGTCTGAAGGATTCAGATCTGATTTTACAGGAATCACTTTCTGGGCAAAGTACTGATTGTTCTTAAGATCTGCTTTTACTGTGGAGTCAGAAACCTTATAATTCTTGTACATTATTATATTGCTTTAAGGAATCAAACCACTGTTGAGAAGATCAGAACCAAGTTTGAACAACTAATCCCCCTACTGTAGAGGTAAAAAATCAGATTCCTAGGAATAAAAGACAGAAGGGTAAGATCTTTTCTGGCTTAATCTGATTTACCTGAATATTCATGCTAGTGCAGGCTCAGAGTGCATTATAGAGTGGGAAGGAATAATACAACTCATTCTTATTCTATACCAGTGCAAATCTAGGAGAACTGTAATCAGTAGTCCCTTTCAAAAGTGTGAGAAAAAAGTCAAGCCAAACACAGTGAGGATGACATGCAGAATTTGAACCAAAATGAGACACACAGGGGGAGGAAACTGCATTATAATCATGTGATTACATATTCCAAACAGATTTCTGGGGCCCATGGTATATTCCTGAAGGAGATGGATTTAGTAACATAACTGTAATGATATTAGTCTAAATCCACAGTTGCTGCAGTGACATCATGTTAGCCCCATTAGTTCTGTAAAATCTTCCTCATCTTTATTTTCCCTTCAGCCTATTTTAAGTGGGTGATTAAAAACTTGTAATCTGAGGTCTTATGTATTAGACTGTTTGTAATAGCAATTACACATCAAGAGTATTCTCAGCTGAACAATTTGGTACAAGTCAGATTCGGATTTCCCAGTGGTTTACTCTTGATGCCGTTGCCCTGAATCACATTAGGCTTAATCTGAAGGCTTACGTTTTTCAGGATATAACCCAGGAAACACAGTTCAGAAGGCCACAGTAACCTCTGCTAAGGATGCCCAATTTTAGAGCTCTGAATCAGAACCATCCATGAGGCAGAATGGATGGAAGGATCAGATACTCGGTTCCAAATTTTCCCTACACAAGAGGTTTCAAAAGATTTTAGACAGAAGAAAGTAAAGAACAAAGCCACCTGTCAATGACACAGGTGGTGGAAAAACTCCCTTTATACCCACAGCACTGCTGACAACTGCACTGGTGCACAGCATCAAGCAGAGATCAAAGCTGCAACACTCTTCCTCACCTGGGATCACATAATAGCTGGGGGACTGGTGGCACCTGAGCAGAAGCAGCAATAAGCATATAGGAGGGGCTGGCTGCCTTCCAGCCACAGCCCTCTGGAAATGAGTAGGTGCAGTTGGCTCAGAGAGGGAGGGGATGTAGGAGCTCTTTAATGGGGGCTGCCTCCCAGTGTTGTTCTCCCTTTGACAGCAGGTTTCTGGAGGGCTCAAACATGTGCAGCCGTTGGCTTGTATTAGCCTTCTGCAGCTTGGCACAGATGCGCGTGGGTAAGAGGCATCTGTTTGCAGCCTCTCTCTTTTTTTTAATTGCTCTTGTCTTTGTATCTCTTCCCTTTGTTTCTCGTTTTGTTTTGTCTTGGTTGTCAGGTCCAGGACCTGTGTTGGGAGGATATTTTAGTGCTTCAAACTTGGAAGATTATTGAAGTGTCTCTACTGCAGCTAAGCTGGGAAGAAGGTGGAGCTGCTGAATCTCTCTGGTTTTGCTTAATCTTCCCCAAGGGACTGGAGATGGGATGAGCTTGTGCAGGGATGGGGGAAGTGTCTGATGTAAACTTTATTCTAATACCACTTACTCTTTCCATTGCCTCTCTCAGACAGTTGTCCTTTCTGTAAGGCTTTGCTAAAGCTCTCACTCTGCATGTTAACAAGTCTGGTCTTAAAAACTTTATTAAGACTTTAGTGCTAAAGGATTCAAAAACAGACTGTGCTGTTTCTAGTGCTGCCATGGGAGGGGGGAGGCTGCATGGGGGACCTTAAAGATAGAGGCTCAAGTCCTCTCTATTATGAGGCTTTGCCCCTGTCCTCCTCAAGTGATGTGACCCATATGTTTTAGGAGCAACATCTGTAACCTCCCTCCCTAAATCCTTGGGCTCCCTATTTTTGCAGTAAAGAAAAACCCTACCTCAAACTTTCACAGAGCAGGCAGGCTGTTCCCTGCTCAGCTGCATTTCACACACACACACACCCCCCCCCCCTTTTATGCTTTAGTGTTGTTTGTTAGCACTGACAGATCCTCTGTTTTGAGTCAGAGCTTGCAGAGGAAGAGGAGGAAAAAAAACAATTTTTTTTTTTTATAACTTTCTCTTGTAGAGCAAAGCTTGAAGCCTCAGCTTGCTAAAGACAATCCCACTCTTACTACAGTTGCTCTAGAAGAACTTTCCTGTATGTTTGACAGCTCACTGCGTCAAATTAAATCTTATCTACTTGGATGCAATGAAGGAATCTGGTGAGTATCCAGTCCTGTGTCTCTCTGGAAAGCAACTACATGATGTGGCCATTGCAAGCAATTTATCCAGTTTGATGGCTGTGGGCCTAAACAGGGGAAAAGAGAAATCTGTAGCTGTCAGCTATATACAAGCTCAGCCTCTGGTATCTGTTTTCTCTAGGCTATTATTATAAAATATAACACAAATGTAGCATTTTAACAGGACTGAATGATGACAGCAAGTGTTAGTACTGTGCTGCATGACTCCCAAGAGGTGTGAAGCAACACTATCAGCTATAAACACTTGTCCATGTCTTGAAACCAAGTAGTCCACAGTCTGATACTCTCTCTTTGTCTAAACACAAATGCCTTGTATAAAAGCCTGAATTTCTCTAGGTAAACCTGCTGAGAGAAACTGGGTAGCTAGTGCTGTTTGCTGCGTAGTTAGGGTAGCCAGCCCTTGCAAGGACTATTATTTTTTTGTTTGCTTTGTAGACAAAGGCAAGTCATGCTAGACTTGTGGTCAAAGATGCCTGGCCCATGGGTTCATTCATAAAACAAATTTCATAACTGCTTGGCAATGAAACATTGCTGGCAGTGACCCAGAGCTGCCTTCTATCTTCCCTGCTGTTCCTGCAGACTGTCCGAGTGCCAGCTAGAGCTACTCCATAAGCTGACAGAAATAAATTACTTCCTTTATTTCACACCTTCTCCTCTGAAAGCTGTGTGCAGCCTTCTTTTCTGAGAGGCCCAGAGAGGAGCAGTAGTAAATTGGCCGACAGACAAAACAGTCTTAAAACTTCCACTGCTTATTGTTGCTACCTTGGACAAGGTGGAAGGGGGAGGCCTGTCACTGAAGACACTGTCCAACAAAGCTAACATAGACAATTGTGAATGCTTGGCCTTCTGAGACACATTCCTGTGTCTGAAGTGCACATTGTTGTATGTTTAAAACAGACCATAAGTGCATTATAATTATATAAAGACTACTGTTACCTGCAAATGTGCAAATACAGTGTTTTATGTTAGAAAGTACATTGGTTAACCCATCTTCTGCATACTTTGTGGCAAAAGCTTCCTATACAGATGGGTGAATCTCTACAAAAGTGGTTGTATATAAAGAAATCTCTTCTGCTGCTTTTAAGGCAAGCAGATGCAAACATGCTACTTGGCAGACTGTGAGGAATTTTGTTTGGATTTGTCTCTGGTCTGCAGTGAAGCACATTGGCTCACCCTTGGATGCCCCCTGGAGCATGGAGAAGAAAATTATTAAGAGAATTAACATGTTATGTTCAGCTCTGATGGTAAAGAAATGGGTCAGCATACTATAAAGCTGAAGGTCTAGCACATTTCTGAAGATGTAAAGTAACTTTTATCTCTATTCTTTGTAAATACCACTATCAGTCTTAATCTACCTAGTAATGTTTAAAATAAACCCAACAAAAGCCAACAAAAAACCTCCTCACAAAACAAATTGCTTAGGCACCAGCTCTTACTTGTTCGTGAGAGCCAGGCTAAGAGTTACTGAAGTGGAGACTGGGAGAGCAGGAAGGTGTAGCTGGGAGAAGTATTATAATCTGGGGAAGCAATCCTAAGAATTGAGTATTTCTTAGCTAGTATTTGCTGTTGTGTTATTTGCTCCCATTGATGAGAGGGGTGTCAGAGCTGAAACTTGAGCACTGACCCTTAAGTTATATTTCTAACCTGTGCTGCAAACTTTTCCCTTTTAAAACAGGCTTAATTTTGCACTGGATCATAGCTAAAAACCTCTTGTGACCATGCAGCTGGAAGAACTCTGCCTGAGAAGCACAGCAGAATGCTTCTGAACTGAAGTGGTTCCTAATATACCATAGCTTTGGAAAAACTGGTGTTCCTTTGCTGCTGACAGCACTGAAGAGCTGGAGGGGCTCCCCCCAAAAATATAACCCACAGTTGCAGGTTGGGAGCATCTCTCAGGACTTGGGCCTTGGCTTTGCAGCAGGAAAGTTTTGAGAGCTGCAACTGAGCTTCCAAAATAGGCTGTAGGGCATATTTTCTTGAAGCTGTGAGGTCTTTCAGACTTTCTGAGGCCATGCTGTCTGGAAGCAGTGACATGCATGGCTGTTCAGAAATGTAGACACCACATCTGTTCATGAAGTTCCTATGCACCGGTCTGCATACGGTGTAGCTCTGGGAGGTCCAGCTGCTGTGTGACCTGAGGTCTAGGAGTTTCTTCTTCAGGAAACAGGAGAGCTGTGACTCTATAGGAATTCTGCTCTGGCTGTAGTATGAAGCCTGAAATGACAGGATTTACTGGATATGTGACATGGGGAAAGAGCAGCCTTTGCCACCCTTCTCCCTACTCAATCAGATTCTCCCTGGAGAAGAGGAATTTTTGGAGGGTGGCTACAAAAAGTATTGCTCTGAGAAGCTGTGGATCCTTTACAGTTAAGTAAGGGTTAAGTGTAAAAAGCCTCATCAACAAGTAAGGAGGAAAAGGTAGGATCACTACACAGTCAGACTGGTAGCAGATTTGTGGTTTCCCGTTTTGGGGTAGAAGAGCAAGTTGCCAAGTAAATACTGGGTGAATGGAAAGGGCTGAACTAGTTCTAACAGCCTTGTTAAAAAGCATATCTCCTGCACCATCCACAATAAACTCTCTGGTGCCCAATAACAGCAGCAAACCACTGGACAGCACCTCCCAACAAACAAGTGGGGTGCAGCTTGGACCTTACAAGGCTGCCTTGTTCCATGTACCCAGTTGTGCATCGCCTCCCAAACTTGCTGACATTGGAGATGGCAACAAAGTTTCTGATGTCCTGAAACAATACCTCTTCAGAGTTGGGGATGATGGGACTTTTTTGTATGACCCAAACTTCCTAGCTGTCTGTAACCCACCTCTTGCACCAGACACAAGGTACAGGTATAACTCTGATCTCTTACAAGGTAACTGATGTTCTTACAATACAATAGGAAGCAACATGGTGTCTGTAAAGTTCCTTTTTAATGGTATGATGCGAGTTACCAGTCCCTACCTGAAATGCTCTATTGCAAGGGTAGTTATGAAGATGGCTTTGCTTTGGTCTAGCACTCTGCAGATGGTGCTCTATGGTGCTGCAGCAGCTGTGAGGTCTGTCATGTTAAATTCATGGATCAGTAGGATAATACATGTGTGAACTGCTGGATCTGTATGTTGGAATCCTGTGACAGCATCTTATTAGAAAGTGATGGCAATGAAGGATTTTGAGTGGAAAATGATGTTGAGATTATTCACCATGTATTTCATGTTAGATGAAACTGCCAAACTGCAGACACAGATCTGGCTCTGCTTGGTTTGTTTTGATGGGGTTCTGGGGAGCCAAAGTTCTCTTTGGTCTCCAGCTCCAGGAAGCCCCTAATGTTACTGGAGACTTTACAGTGAGGGCCAGGTGGCTTGCAGACTTGTCTTGACCCCTGTTGACTGGCGAAACTGGCCATCTGGGGAATCTGGACACCCTTTCAGCTCTTACCCAAAACACTTGTTTTGCTGCTGCTAACTGTTTAAAAGTTATAGTAAAAGTGGCAGTCGCACGGAGCCATATCTGCTGATATGCTAACATGCTTCTGAAACAAATACTATGGGCTCTTAGTTTTGCAAAAACTGTCTTGCCTTCCACAGGACACTTCTGAAAATTCAAACTATTGTGGAATGGAAACTTAATTTCTTTACCAAATCTAATGTTGGCCTGTCTCTTCTATCCTCTCCTCTAGCTGGGAAAGTGTCAAAGATGCTTTGTTGGACAAAATCTTTGACTTCCATGTGGAAATCAAACCCACTTGCTGTCCTAAATAATGAGGTTCTTCACAGCAGGGAATAGCAAGCTGGGGAAAAACTGTTGTTGGAAAGCTATCATATGCCAAGGCTCACAAGAACGAAGTGCAAATTGTGCATGACATAGCACGGAATGGTTTTCCATTATTAATGCTATTTATTCTTTAGAAGGTCTTAGTTACCTTTGACTGTCTCTAATGCTTTGACAGAACCTGAACTCTGACCAGCTAATCCAGCATCTTAAAAACGCTGGTAAGGTGCCTCAAATTCAAAATATCCAATCTAACATGTTTCCCCCACAGATTTAGATATGTGTTGGTAGATAGCACTGAAGGTGGCATTGAAGACCAAACTCTCTGGTCTGATCCAATCAAAACCAGAAGAGGTAAATCTGTGACTTTGCTCAGGTCTCCCGAGTAGCTATGCTTGCCTTAGGGCACTATTGCTTCATGAGCAACTCCTAGTCCTTTCCCAAAGTTTTAACAGTTTTGCCAGCCTTTCAGTATTGGAGTAACAGACTTAAATATGGGATATTTCTCTACTTTTTTTTGTATCCTTCAAAACAATTATTTTAGGAAAGATTAAGTTTGTACATGCGGTTTCAGATTTGATGCATGTCATGGTATCTGGTGCTGTTGGCATTGCTCAGTAATACGAGTGCCTGTCCTACTGACTAACCTGCTGAGGAAAGCTGCTGAACTCTAAATGCTGACATTGAGTCCTAAACCCATTCCCCATAAATTATCTGAGGAAGGCTTCAGGTATAATTAGTTTGCCTCTCCTAAATGACCAGCTTTCTCCTATCCAGTGGGGGTGTTCATGTTCAAAAATAGATCATAGGAACATTCTTTCCATGCTTTTCTAATTAAATTTGCCTTGAAAATTGATACCTGGCCTGGTTGAAGGAGGAGAGACATGATTGTCCTTACATCGATCCTAAGTGGTGGTGTGTTCCTCCCGCTTGCTGGCTTTCTTGCTGCTGTGTCCTCTGCTGTCATGTAAGTACTTTTACACCTTACAACTTCCAGTAAGAGTACCTAATCCCTCAGCTACCAGCCTGTTTCTCTATGGCTCCAAGCCACTGTTTCTGGTCTTGAGATAACAGATCAGATGATGTCCCCCAGATTTTCAAGTTCATAATGGGAAAATACTACTTTATCATAATGTTCTCTAAGATAAGCAACTCCTGCAATTATTACACAGCCTTAAGCTTTCTAGCTGCCAGACTTTAGTAATGTCAGTTAAAACAAGTTAAAAACCCAGCACAGTTGTACGTACTGAAAGCCCATATATTCTTTCTCGTGTATTGCAGCTTTCCATTTACTCAGGAGTTTGGAAACTGTCTTAAGGAGTGCTGGCATTTGTAAAGATGATGTAACACCCTAATTAATGCCTTGGTTTTAATTTATTTGCCTTCTTCTCAGGAGAAATAAGTTATCCCTTTCAATGTATAAGAGAGGCTTTGCTGGAGCTGTGTAACTCAACTAGTCTATGCATGTTCCCTAGAATTCTACACCCCCTGCACTGGGAAATCAGTGAGGCTGGACTGATTCCTAAACTGACCTTTTGGAGGGAATGAACTAAAATATAGAAAATTATGGGTATCAGGGCTGCTAACACCCACTTCTTTCATTCACTTGAAAATGATGCAAGTGCTATGTATTCAGTCAGCTCTGCCAGGCTCTCCTGGATTAAAGATGTGGAAAACAAAAACTGCATAGCAAATGATTATTATTTAAAAAAACTAAAACAAAACCAACTGTGGGCTTTTCTGGTGCTAATGACACAGATAGCAATCGACCTTTGCCAAATGTTGTGACAGTAGGCTCCACTCAGTTTCCACTGGAAATTAAAGCCTTTCACTTGCCCACCAGGGGATCAGAAGATTCTTCTGCAGAGACAGGGAGCATGTCTCAGACTATTCAACAAAGTGAATTGAGACCACACAGAGACAAGGGCATGTCTCGGACTATTCAACAAAGTGAATTGAGACCACACAGAGACAAGGAGCATGTCTCAGACTATTGAACAAAGTGAATCAAGACCAAGTGAAGAAACTGACTCGAGTCAAGGGTGGAAATGCAACTGAATTGCTATGTGGGTCAGACCTATGGGAGTGTTTCTTCTACTCAATGCTAGTCCAAAACAAGCTGCAGAATGCAACCAGGCAGCTGAAGTTGAACAGCATAGATGAAATAAGGACAGCTTTTCTGAAGTCTTGCAGTACATGATATCCTGTCTTGTTCTAATGAGGTCTGATTTAGTTAATTGCCTTGTACAGTACATATCAAATGCCACGGTTTGAAGAAAGAATCTTCATGAGATCCTCCAACTTCAGTGGTGTGATCAGAGGTTGTCTAGTACATACATCTCATCTGGAGGAAGCATTACTGCAGACCTCTCATCTGCTTCTCATAATCAGCTGGAAATGATGTAGCCATTTGTGCCTCAACCTTTCTCTATAGTGATCTCTATAACTGATGATAAATAAAGAAACCCAGTCTGCTTTAGAAAATTATATTCTTAGAGAAAGCTAGAGATTAAAAAGTAGACAGCAGGGAACTACTGCTGCTTCCTCAGGATTTTAGTGACTGTGTTATAAGATACCACCTTTTTCCACTTCCCTCCTTAAAAGAAAAAAAGCAAGTTCCAATTGCCCTGTATGTAGCAGAGTAATTCTGATATCAGATACTAAAATACCCTCAAACAGATTTGCTGTTTCAGTGTTGTCAAACTTGGCCTCATTCCTGACCTTTATGTTAGGAAGCTGCAAGCCAGCACTCCTCACATCTTAGTATCTAGACTGGTGGGTTCTTTAATTCTCTCCCTTCATTTCATGATCTCCACTGGTGACTGGAAATAAATCCTTGCCCCAGGTCTTAGTTATGTACTGCTTTTTTTTCATTGATGACAGCTTCCATATACAGTTTTTTCTCTACAAAATACTTGAGGAAGATCCAACTTCAAAGCCCTATCTTATGTATCTTGAATATGTATAAGCAATTATTATTTTGTAGCAAGCACACACTTGGGGTAAGTATACACCTGCCACTTTTTGTTATTGATGTCCTCCTAGTTTATCAGTAAATTTGTTCAACTGTCTCAGATTATAAATAAATATGGTGGGTTTTTTTACATAGGTAGTTCACTGTCATAACTGGATGATCTTGCACTGATACTTATTTCATAGAGTGGGACTTTTAACTCTTCAGAGAGTTTCCTTCAAGGCATGAGGAACTTTGGGATAGATACTGTTCTGCAATTGCCAGGATAATATAAGCCAAATCCATTGAAGCCTGTCCATTTTCTGTGTTTACACCAGTAGAATGTATTCAGGACTTCAGCCCTTAATCAGGAAACATCCCCACTGAGGTTTGCCTAAAGTTTGAAAGATTATGTGGGAATCAATTTACCAATGTATAATTCCTTCCACCCTCTGGCATCAGCACAACTGGCTAGATCCCAGCTAGAGCACACAAGGACTAGTTGCATAGAAAGAAGGTCACTCTACAGTCTTGCTGAAAAGGTGGATCTACTCTTGGCAGCCATAGAAGAACCTTAGGGTTTATTACAAATTTGGCTCAGGGAGAGGAATGCTCAGCTTAAATGTAAATTAAGATTCATGCATTCCTGGTACCATATAAGGTAATTATAAAAATACAGTGGGCCTAGTTCTACATGTCCTGTATCACTTCTAAATTCCAGTTTAATGAAAGAGTTTGAGCCTGAACCTAGTTTTAAGCATGCATGTACTGGAACTGTGTTACTGAGAACAGGAAGTAAGCTCTTATCAAGCCAGTGGGTAAGAGGGACCAGACTGGTGAAGGTGTGTTTGATGGGGGGGAAGGGGGGAGGGGTGCTCAAGCCGCTTCTTTCAATAGTGAGATGCCACTGCTGTTCCCAAGAACAAGAAACTTTTTGAACAGTAGAGAGACCTAAAATATGACTCTGAAAAGGATAATCACCTGAGGGAAAGAGGGTATTTATTGATGATAATATATGAAATATTTTCCCTTGCACACAGTTAACTAAAAGCATCTTTAAAAGTTTTTTGAGGCCTAATGTAAGGCAAGTTGTATTCTGTAACTTTCTAGAAGGGTTAAAACAATCTAAATTGCACCCTGTGACTTTAGGGGTAAGATCAAAGCAGTCTAACTTTCTGTTGTAGTTGAGACTTTATTCTATGTTGCTTCCCCCTTGTCTGATAGTCCACGTGTATTCACAGTGAACTTAAACTGTTACCTAACCATGGTGTGGAAGATACCTCCACATGCACATATTGTGCTAGTATACGTTTCTGTACTACCTACAGAATAACATAGGCCAATGTATTTTATTTCAAGCAGATGAACTGATTTTAGACCCAGGAAGTTGAGTGAGAGAAGGCACTGTAGCATTTCTTAGGCTTTGAGAAACTCTGATAGTTCCAAATGTTGCCTTGGAAGCTTATACCTGTAGTCTTGTTACACTGTTTCTCTGGTGGTTTTAGGTGCTAACTGCTTAGAGCAATTTGAAATAAGTCACACACAAAGTCTACCTGTGTACTGTTAATTGGCACCTGATCCTGGATAGCAAAGAATTTCTCCAGAGAATCCTAAAACATTCTCAATTATTAAGAAAATCTGTAGATGTATGAGCATATCTACTCAAGGTTTAGTTAAACAGGACAAAACTGCATAGAAGAATGTGTGCAGTACATAAAAAAGCTACACTAGAAGATAATTATTTTAATTTCATATAGGTGTTTTTAGCAAGAGCTAGCTGGGATTTTTAAAGGCATGAAATATGTCTGTAATTAGGGGCAAAATGTCTATTACCATCCATTAATTTAAGATTTTATTTTCTTTAACCTCTAGATTTTCTTTCTTGTTTGTGACTAATTCCCATTGAATGTTATCTTTGTTGATGATTGGAAGGTTTGTCTACTATGCCAGATGAAAGAAGAGCACTTATCACTGAGAATCTGCAATACAGGGTACATTTCAATAGCTTTAGCAGAGTAAGCTGCCAATAAATTACATGAGAGTATCAAACCAAGTATTTATCAGTAACCTAGATGACGGGATGCAGCATGTCCTCAGCAAGTTTATGGACAGCACCAAATCAGAGTGAGCAATCAAGGTACCAAAGGACAGGGCTACTATTCAGAGGGACCTCTGCAGGCTGGAAAATGTGGTTGACAAGAACCTCAGAGTTCAGCAAAGGCAAATGCCAGGTCTTGTGCCTGAGATGGAATAGCCCCATGCAACAGTCCAGCTTCAATTATCTCCAGAGGTCCCTTCCAACCTAAATTTTATGATATTATATTGTTTACCTGCCAATATATATACCTGAGGAACCAAGTATGCATTGGTTTTGTAATACAGAAATAAACTATGCACAAATGCACCGTTACACAGTTAAGTATGGTATGAAGTATATAAGCTATACAGTAGAATTGCCACACGTATGAACTATAATATAAAGTGCATCCTCCAAACAATTATTATCATAACATGATATTATTATGCTTTTCTCTGAAGCCCATCTGACTGGTGCCTCAGCCACAGAGCATTCTGCCAAGCAATGCTTAAAATCTCCTAGAAGTCATAAAGCACTTGGCACAGAGTTCATCTCTAAAGGGAATTATTTCTGCTCGAGTCCACAGTTGTGGTTCCTACAAACTACTAGATACATAAGCTATTGAGAGGTGAACTGCTTATGCAGATGCTGTCACCTTTATCTGCAACATTTCAGACATCCATCCTCCCTTGGGAAAACAAGGGCTCATTGTGCTATCTGTTCTGCAGAGTAAACCTGGTTCCAACTGTAGGATGGTACCATTCTGGTACCACAGAATCTGTTCAACACAATGGAGAAAAGCTCCAGATCCCATACCTGAAGAAGACTGATTTTTGCAAAATGCTGTACTTTCATACTCCCAAATTATGAGGAGGAATTAAATAACATAAAGGGAGCTCAGGATTCCTGTTTTATTATTCAAAATACTTCACCTCAGGATAAAAAAGATATTTGTTTGAAGGTTAACACTTATATCATACATTTTATTACTTCAAGCCCTTTTTTTTTTTTTTTTTACTTCCCTCACTATGTTTGAAACCTGGGTGTTGCATGTCTGGCATGTTCCCAGTATTATGCACCATCTTCAAAAGAAGGAATATTTATATTATTATTTCAAAGACTTCCCTACATTCAGAATGGAATAATCTGTAGCTGAACCAGTTTTTATTGTTTCAGCTACAATGCACCCCGGGCATTCATCCCACAAATCCTGGATTTGCACCTAAAGAAGCAGAGGGTTCTGGGAGAATTTTAAAACCACTTTTGAGGTGCGGGACAACACGGGAGACACATTTTTTTTACTGGTAGTGTTCTTGTTTGATTTGGTAAGTTACATGCTGTATCAGCTTCATGCATTATATATACCAAGCTTGCTTGTGTACTGCAGAAGTACACATATCTTTGGTATCTACTGCCTACTGTCTGAAAATAGGTGTCAGGTAAAATATCTCACTGTTTCTTTCTGGCAGAAGTTTCTTCCCAAGTAATCTGGAATTTCTACCCTGTCTCTATTCTGTGAGCTATCTTTTTAATAACAGCACTGATAATAACATACATAGTTACATTTTTCCACCAGTTTCTATTAAAGGAGACAGTGTTTAGCTACTTTATGATCTTCCCAAAGTCTAACCATTCTGGCTGACAATTTGCAAAAGGCTAAAAATTACCAAGCAAACAGACCTGAATAATTCAGCGCTTTCTATGAGCAAGACTAAGGAAAAACGTTTATTTGTTCTTTTTTTTTTTTTCCCCTAGAGTGCCTGGGAAGCACTACAGTGATTTCTGTCCGGAGCTTGAACCTTCAGGTGAGAGATAAAGGGAGGGGAAAAGGTGTGGCATACATGCAGAAGATAAATTGCTTCACCTTCTCCTCATTAAAGTAACAAAGTAAAACACGTTTAAATACATTTTGACGTGGAGAAGGCTAAGCGAGCCCCCAGTAATCACCCATCTCGTCACCCAGCTCTGCTCTCACTTTTCAAGTTCCCCCTCTCCCAAACAGGGAGAGATGTGCCAGCTGGAGTCAGGAGAGGGGCAACAGCCCGTACCGGTGGCAGAGGCAGCGTGGCTGCCGCCTCCAGCGCTGGGCCCAACAGATGCGGCAGCCCAGCGGAGGAAGGCAGGGCGGCTCCTCCAGAGGCCCTCTGTCTGGCTGCTACGGAACCAGCTCCCACCTGGTACTACTGGCGCCTGATGGGATACGTCTCTGGTGTTTGGGGTAAAACGGGGCTGAAACTACCGCTGTGTCGGAGAGGCCCGGGGGCGGAGCAGCGGCAGGGCAGGCCGGCAGGAGGGGACGGCGGGGGCGAGGTGGCCCTGTGCGGGCGCGCGGCGGGAGCGGCAAGGTGGCTCTTGAGGGCAGCCGGGTCTCTGGGTGCCGCTTCGGCAGAAACAGCGAGGGCGATATTGTCACAAAATAGTTTTATTCCTTATGACGACATTTTCGGCTACTTCCCGCTCTCTAGCTTGCTGAGGCGGCTGACCCCGTCCCGCCAGAAGGGCCGGGTCTCCTCGAGCACACACGGGCAGGGGGCCATGCGCTTGCCCACAGGCAGCTGCCGTGGTGCACTGCAGCCCGTGGGCGGGGCGGGGCAGGGCAGGTCAGGGCGGCCAAGCTCCGGGCACACGAACCTCCCACGGCCTAGCTCTGTGACCGCACACCGACTGCCACGGGGGGCAGCTCAGGGCTGCTGGCTTACCCCTGCCCGCGGCCTCCAGCGAGGAGCCGGCGGCGCTATGGCTGGAGGCACTTCGGTAACGGCTGGGCTGATCTCCCCGGGCTCAGACCGCCTCTGACAGTAAGTACCTGGGCCAGGAGCTCAAGCCCCCGTGTACTTTTCAGCTCGATCGCCTGCAGACATAGGGCTCATGCCAGCTCTTCCATCAGCTCTTGAAGCTGATGGGCATCTCCAGCCAAATTTGAATGAAGTGCCGTGATCTCAATCGCCGTGCAGCTCCACTTCACTCGCAGCCGCGCAAGCAGCTGGCCAGGGCTAAGTGCCTCACGACGGGGAAACTGTTGCTTCTCCCATGGCAACAGGAGTGGCATGAACCTGGCTTTAAACCGGTGCCTGCACTGGTGTAATTTGCCATTGGCAAGACACTAACGTATAGGAGAGCAGGTTGTTTTGTTCTCCTGATCACAAAGCCATTTATTGCAATTTATTTTTATTTGGTGTATTAAAAAAGGCTCTCCCCGGTGTTCCATGGTGCTGTGAGAAGCAGTAGCAGCTGCTTTCACTTGCTGGTGATCCCCAGACTATGGGGTCAGGGTTTGCTTTAAGATGGTTGGGTGGAAGGGCCCAGGTGGGTTATGAGGCATCTCCCATGGGGCCCATTGGATCCCCTGGCTGAGGCCGTGATGGGGGGTGGGGAGGGAGGGCCGTGGTGGCCCAAGTGCACCACAGGCTTCCCCTTTAGACTGGTAGATAGTTCTCAGCTGCGAGAGCTCCTGCCTGCAGCAGGTGTCCTGTTCCCCACCACGAGTGACCATGGAGGGTGCCTTGCCCCAGCAGTACAGCTGGGAGGCTGCCTTTCTCTTCAATGGCTGCTCAGGGCAGGAGCTTACACCTGACAAGATCTCCTGTGGGTGACAGTGTCTCGGTCGCTACCTGACTGTAGAGTAGGAAGGAAACCACTTGGATTGAATGTCTTGGGGGGGAAAATGTGAAATGGAAGAAGGAAGATGTGAGGGCAATATAGCCTGGTGAAACTGGGAAAACTATGCTGAAGGGAAGGAGAGAAACCAACTGCGAATGGGATTTGTGGAGCAAACAGAATTAGGCAATGGGAAGAAAGAGAAGCTGAAACTGTGAAGGGCAACTATTCTTGCCAAAAAGAACATCAGATATGGAGTAAAACCATCATGTTTATGTTTCATCAGCAAAACTGGCTAACCTTACCAAAATTCTTCCTAAAACAATACCAGAGTATCAACTCAGCACTGACATTCAACAAACAAAACTAAATGGTCAAATTTATTGTATAGGCCTGTAACCCCTCCGTGTCTTGACTGTGCCCCCAAACAACAGAAGTGACTCACAAGTGAAACCAAAAACTGTGTCTTAAGACCTATGGTGGGGAAGCTCATGCCAATAAATACTTTAAGTCTTCATAAGTCTTTAAAATGGTACCATGAGTGGCTTTGAAAACTCCAATTCAGAAATTAAAATCAGAGAATGACACATTTGCAACACAGTTTTGCATCTGGAAATTGGAGGCACAGTTATAGAATCATAGAATGGTTTGGGTTACAAAGGACCTTTAGAATCACTAGTCCAAGCTGCCTGACGAAGGCTGGGACAACTCCCACTAGATCAGGTTACTCAGAGCCCCATTCAACCTGTCCTTGGATACTTCTAGTGATGGGCCACCCACTGCTTCTCTGGGCAACCTGTTCTAGTGTCTCACCACCCTCACTGTGAACAACTTCTGAATATCTAATCTAAATCTCCCCTCTCCCACTTTGAAGCCATTACCCCTCACCCTGTCACTACAGGCCCTTGCAGAGTGTCCCCCCATCTTTCCTGTAGGTCCCCTTCTGATACTGGAAGGCTGCAGTAATGTGTCCCCAGAACCTTCCAGGCTGAGCACCCCCACCTCTTTCACCCTGTCCTCCCAGCAGAAGGGTTTCAGCTCCCTGATCATCTTCATGGCCTCCTCCAGCCCCGCTCCATCAGGTCCCTGTCTTGCACTGGTGACTCCAGCACTGGGCGCGTTTCTGCCACAGGATCTTGGGGCACAATTTTCAGCCTTGATACCTCTGACCGCCTGGCTTGGGGGTGCGCGGGCCTGTTAGCTCCGCAGCCACTGCACGTTTGAGCGGAACGGTTCGCAGATTCCGAACAGATTAAAATCGTTACAAATCGTAAAATCATTAAAAATCATCACCGGGCAGCCGGGAAACGTTCTCAGGCGGAACTTTGCTTACAAGGCCGCTGTTTTCCGGCCAGCGGGGAAAGCTTTGGTCAAGGGACGGCCCTGCTGGCGAGGGCGGTGGTTGCCGCTGGGGGAGCCACGCGCCGGCGGTCCCGCCTTGCCGGAGCGTGGCGGTACCCGGCACGCGGCTGGCGGGGCCCTCGGTGTCACCGCTACGGTCGCTGTGGCGGGGCTGGTGCTCCCGGGCAGGTCGGGCGGCGGCAGCGCTGTCGGGTGAGGGAGGAGGAGTTACCGTGGTCCGGAGGCCGCTCCCGCCCGCGGAGCCGAGTAGTAGCAGTCCGGTTACTGGAGGGAGGGGGAATTTGGCTTGGCAGAAACTGTCGCCCTGCCCCGCCTGGTGCTCCTGGGGGTCTTCCCAGAGAGTTGGGGTGGGCAGCGGAAAGCGTCTGTTCTGTGCCCGTGCTCCGTTTCTGGGGAGGTTTTTCGCCTGTCTTCTGATATTAAACTGCCTGGGGAAATCGATCGGTTCACTCAAACTGTTGGCGTGAAGGAAGACCGAATTTCTTGACTAGGAAGAAAATAACGAGATGAGCGTTTGTTGAGCTGAGCCCTCTTTGTGTTCGGAGTGAAGACCCAGCTGCTACCGCCCCTCGGCGCCTGCGGGCGGGCCCGGCCGCTCTGGGCTGTCGGCGGGACTCGCTGCCGCTCTGGAGGAGAGAGGTTGTTGAAAAGCAACTGCGCACGCCCTTGGTTAGTCCACTCTGTCTGTAAGCTTTTAGTGCCTTTTAAGTAAGACAGTGCTGAGTGGCAGGTTGGGCCCTCTGTTTTTCGAGGTATGCTTATCGAAGAAGCATTTATTACATCCAGTAAGAAAAGACTCAAGACTAGTCACAATCACAGGCTCAGACGCCTGGAGAAATTTGCACTTTACCATTTGCAGCTATTTAGCTGCCGGTTGGTGATAATTGCTGCCACTTACTCATGCAGCTTCTGCTTCCAGAAAGCAATTTTAAGGGATAAAAGGAAACAATAATGTCTAAAATGTTGGTTCTGACAGCATCCTGTGGTGAGGTGCTTGTTAAATAATTTTTATGTTAGTAATGTAATTATTAAAGCTTTCTTGGGTATTCTTTCCCCACTACTTCACTGGATGGGGTTACAAAATAACACAGTCTTTAGCAGAAGAAAACAACTTGCTGTTCCTTCACGTGTAGTTTTTGCATTGTGAACTCATAATTTTCCATATATAAAGGCATCTTGTTCTCCAGATTTTGAAGTGTTTTGCTCTAGATAGGTTATAATTTTGAATTTTGAATGTGCTAATGTTCTTCAGATGGTAGGGTGGCATCTTTGTAGGATGCTGCCAGGAAAGGAAGGGAGTGTGGAGAAAATAAATATTAAAACAATAAAAGATTTTTCCACTAGACATCCTGGGTGCATTTGCAGATGAGATCTGTGTATTTTCCACAGAAACGCTGATGTCCCTCTATCTTTTAGTGTGGGTGTTTTTTGTGTGTGGGTTTGTTTTGGTTTTTTTTGGTTGGTTGGTTTGTTTTGTTCACTGGGGGCTTTGTTTTGGTTTGTTTTCTCTCAGATGATCTCCAGATTTAGGCCTCTTGCTTCCAGATTAACTTCCAGCACCAAGAATGCATCCATTTACTTAAAACATTCTAGTGGGTATGGTTAACGTTATATTGAATTTAGACACAAGCAGTTTTCAGCTGCATGAATAGTTGTATGTCCTTTAACTTCTGAGCTTTAGTGGAGCTGTGGTAGGTTTACACACTTGTACTTTGCCAGCTTTATTTCGATCAGCATGTTAGTTAACGGATGTGACAAGTAAGAGTCTCAATTTTAAAATACGTGATAGGAGGAGCGAAGAGAAAATGCTAACAGTAATACAGGTTGGTTTAATTCGGCCTTTTTTAAGGTAGAAGAATTAAAAATTACTTTACTTTTCATTTTATTTAGGCCTCAGAGATGGATTCATCAGAACAATCACCAACTAGAACTGAGCAGAAGTCCAGGTAACTTGGATTGCAAAGGTTATACAAAGCTGTCTCTTCAGAAAATCTGAAAACACAGTGGAAATAGATTGCTGAACATTGGGTGTGGGAACAACATCATGCTTGAAAATTTGAAATTACCCCAGAAACCAGTTTCTCCACTGACCAAGTGCTTCATACTCTGTTAAGCTGTTTGTGAAGAAAAAGTAATATACTTGCTGAGAGGAAGCAGTTTGTGCTAAATGTCTCAGGAAGGCATGAGGATTATCAGCACCATATTCTTTGTAGGCATTAGCTGTCAGCCTTAGCTACGTGCTTAATAATTGCTTCACCTCAGACCATTTCAAGTTAAGCATTATGGTTTTAGCTAGAGAGTTTCAGATGATTGTGAAATAAGAGGTGTTAAACATCCGTATTATCAGTGACAGGAATTCAAAACTCCATAGAGGTAGTTTTGAAAGTCCAGGGAATTCCAAAGTTCTGTATTCCTGAAATCCTTGTTTGTATTCAGTGTTTCACTATATGATTTAAATGCCTTTTCACTGCTTTGCAAAGGAATCTTGAAAGCCAGATTTTCTTGACAGTTCCTTGTGGCGGTTTGCGTAGTGAATGCTGACGTAGGACCAAATGTGCCTTTGAGAGTAATCTGTGATCAAAAACATCTGAATAGTGGGTTAGATGAGCCCTGATCTGAACAAGAACAGCTGTTCTTATATTCATGTATCCTAAAGTGACAGTAAATGAGAAGACACATCTTTCTCCCAGGAAAACAAAAAATTGTTTCTTTGAAATATTGTGCTTTGTCCCTTTGTTCTACTTTCTACCAGACAGGTATTAAGTAAATGAATGATTGGACTGTCCTTTGACTGCTTTTTTTTTCAGAATTTCATTTGAAATGTGTGTGCCTAGCCCTGTGAACCCAACATTTTTAACTGTTTGTTTTTCTCTCAAAAACTTCATTGTTTTGAAGTTTTTTCCTTTTTTTTTTTTTTTTTTTTTTTTTTTTTTTTTTCCTTTGGTTAAATTAATTATGCACATTTACTTGTCTTAAAGTGAGAAAAAGACTTAAAGTACGTTTTTGGTTTGGGGAAAGCTGTGAGCTGCTGCCAAGACCACTCTTCTGCTTAGAAATGAAGAACTCAATTCCTTTTGGTTGGTTAGTATTTTGCACAAGCGTTAGCAGATGGTATGGACTTCTTGAGTCAGCCCTGAGCTCTTCAGATGAGTTAGAAAATGCACTGTAAAAACATTGAGATTTTTCTTTTCTGTTTTAAAGAAAATTCTTAAAAAGTCTAATAAGAAAGCAGGCTCGGGACCTTCTTCTTGTAATTGGAACTGGGGTAAGTGCTGCAGTAGCACCAGGAATCCCAGCACTGTGCTCCTGGAGAAGCTGCATTGAGGCTGTAATTGGAGCAGCTGAACAGCTGGAGGTGCTTCATCCAGGAGATGTTGCTGAATTCCGTAATAAAGTAACCAAAGATAGAGACCTGCTCGTGGTTGCACATGATCTCATCAGGAAAATGTCACCAGTGAGTATGTTCATAACTTACATTGATTTCTAAATTTATTATATAATTTTGTTATTAAAAAAAAAATCTTTTAGCTTTCTAAAACTTGAAATCTTTCTGGTAAAAATTGAAATTAGTACACTGTTGGTTTTGGAGAAGCTAAAAAATCCTTGGTTTTTAGTGTAAGCAAACTTTCATCATAACTGATTATTAAGTACTTGCCATAATGTTTCTTGGAACTGAAAGAAGAATTTATAGCTCTGCTGGCTAAAGTTAGAGATAACCTGAAAATACAGGTAGACCTTGACCCTACTGATAGCCTTAGAAGACCAGACTTAATGAACACTGCAGCTCACGCTGCACTGAAAGCAGTCCATTCGTGCCCAGTTTCTCAGCTGTTCATCTTGAGTTGCAGAGATTTTCAGACTGTGGTAATAGATTTGCCAAGTCTTCTAGATTAAATGATTAGGATAATCTGTGCACTGTGAAGTCACAGGATCCATTGAGTGTTGTGCAACTGTGGTGAGCCTCCCTACAGGTGACATGTAATAATAAAATTCCTCTTTTGGGTGAAGTTTATGCATCAGGTTAAATTTTTCTCAACCAGGAAGGAAAAAAAACCACCCCAAAACAAACTAAGAAAAAACACCAAAAAAACCCAAAGCCAAAACAAACAAACACACACTCTTAATAGCATATGGCAGACATTGAATCCAGGGAGTGATAATTTTAGTACACTTAACTGATTTTCAAAGCAGTAAAAGCATGTGAGAAAGGTGGGGTTTTCATACAGTTAGGCCATTTTTGGCTTATAAACAGACATTTATTCTGCATGTAATACAATTTATTGACTAGGAAGCCTGTATGTTTTATAAAGTAGTTACATGTTCCTGTCAGTCTCAGCAGATACTCTGGGCAAGCACAGCCTGTGATGTCAGGAAAGTGTTCCTTCATGCTTGTTGACAAGTGAAGAGTGAGGATTTAACTGGGGCAAAATAAGTCTTGTTTTATTGTGCTGGTCTTACAAGCTTCCTTGCGAAAAGCAGACTCGTATTTTGGTCTACGTTAGGGGGAGGCAAGGACACCTGAAAAATCTGAGATTGGTTTCAATGGTTTTATACATCAGACCTCTGTGCTTTGTACAAAATGCTTTGACATTAAGCAGACAAGTGCTGTGGGTTTACTGTTGGAGACAGAGTGCTGCATGTGGTCCTTACAAAATGTTAATTTTTTTCTTTCTTCAGCGTACTGGGGATACAAAGCCCAACTTCTTCCAGGATTGCTTAATGGAGGTGTTTGATGATTTAGAACAACACATTCAGAATCCTGTTGTTCTGCAATCAATCTTGAAACTCATGGAGAGAGGCACAATGGTTCTGACTACAAACTATGATAATTTACTTGAAATATTTGGTCAGCAACAGGGTAAACCTATGGAATCTTTAGACTTGAAAGATAAGGATAAGGTATGATGAGAGCAGTAAAATTTTTTAGACTTTCAGTAAGAAAAGGCACCCTGTAAGCTTCACTGACACTTTCCTGTTTAAAGAGTGTCAAGGCTAAACCTTCTTAATTAGTAAAACATGTCTATAAGCTAACAGCAGATGCACAGACATTTATTTTGCATGTCTTTTAATTCTGAATAATCAGGTAACAATTACCAAAGAGAATTCTAGAGACAAACTTACTAACCAGTTACCCTCCCACTTCCTGGAAAAAACCCACAAGCTTAGTTAACTACGTGAATAATTGTTACAAGCACAGATAGGACTTCACCTAGCTGACAGTTGATTTGCTGTTCATATCTTTTCTGTCGGTGGTGCTTAGAACTTGCTTCTTGGTTGAATGCTTGTTTAGACCAAAAAGCCAGAGTATCACAAGGACCTCTTTGCTGTAATTTAAAGTAAGCTGTGTAATTAGTAACTAAAATTCTCTTGCTGCAGAAAGGTGCAAAAGAAGCTCTTGCTGTTTTAAGTGGTTTTATAAGTTACAACTGCTATGTATTTTTGCAGAATCTCGGTTACTGTAGTATATGAGAGTATAACTGAAGTATGTAAGTTGCATGATTTGTTGCTTTAGGTTCTTCAGTGGGCAAGAGGTCATATAAAATATGGAGTTCTTCATATTCACGGCCTATATACAGATCCCTGTGGAATGGTGCTAGATCCCTTGGGATATAAAGATGTTACTCAGGATCCTGAAGTCATGGTTTGTGTGACCTTCAACATTTTTACTATGTTTTGCCAAACTATTTTATTGTAATCACTGTATAGACATCACCTAAGGCTAAGGTTTTATCAGATCATAGAGATTAAATAACTGGGGCCCAGAAATATAGCAGTATTTAGAAAGCCAGCTATGTTGCTAGGGTAACGTATGCTCTTGTGTACTGCTTCTTTGTAAATGACAGAACTCTCAGCTGTATTTCATGGGTTTGGAGTTCTTTGCATTTATCTCATGAAAGAACATTAACCCCAAAATACTGGACACCAGAACAAGGATTCATCACCATCTGATTGCTTGGATTCATTTTCTAGGGGCTTAAGCTGTTACCAACTCTGGATCCTGTCCTATCTTGGGTATTTTAAGAAATCAAATACTTGGTCAAGAATGTTAAATTTTCCTTATTTACAGACTGACCTAATGGGAGCCTAATGGTCTGTTATCATAGTTCTTTCAACGTGAAATTTCCTTACTGAATTAATTCTATGTGTACTTAATTTTCTGTGGTAACTTTGAATATATATTTGGGCTTTTTTTGTAGAAACAGTGCTTATGAAATGTCAGTTTGTCCTGATCCTAAAACATGTCCTTAATTCAGTTCAATAGTGGTGTTTGCCCTGCTTCTCCTTTTAAGTCTGACATATTTTAAAAGTCTTTGCTTTGGCCTTTTGACTCCTGAGGTAAATGTAGTTCTTGTGTGTTTATATTTCCTACCAGGGAGTTCTTCAACATTTGTATCGAACCAAGTCCTTTTTGTTTTTGGGCTGTGGAGAGACTCTGCGTGATCAGATATTCCAAGCTCTTTTTCTTTACACAGTAAAGAATAAAGTGGATTTAGAACATTATATGTTGGTGCTTAAAGAAAATGAAGATCACTTTTTCAAGCTGCAGGCAGATATGCTGCTGCATGGAATAAAAGTAGTGTCCTATGGGGACTGCTTTAAACAATTCCCAGAGTATGTTCAAGATCTGACGGCTCAAATCTGCAAGCAGAGAAGTCCAGGTAACATATCCTGTTTCAGAAGAAGATTTTGTGTAGGTCCATAGCAGGATGCTACATCTGAGCAATGGGCAGTTGGTCTGAGGCATTGATGTCACACATAGCTAGCAGTAGGAGGCGATTGGTGACACCCAACATAACTTCATGAAGGGCAAATTCTGCCTGACAAATTTGGTAGCCCGTGATGGTGTTACAGTGTTGGTGGATAAGGGAAGAGCAACTGCTGTCTTCTATCTGGACTTGTGCAAAGAATTTTATGCTGTCCCACACAACACCCTTGTCTCTACATTGGAGAGACGTGTATTCAATGGATGGACCATTTGGTGGATAAGGAGATGGCTGGATGGTTGCATTCAGAGTTGCAGTTGATGGCTCGATGTCTATGTGGAGACCAGTGATGAGTGGAGCTCCTCAGGAGTCAGTGCCAGGACTGGTGCTGTTTAGTGTCTTTGTTGGTGATGTGGACAGTGAGATCAAGGCCTCCCCCAGCAATTTTGTTGAGACCATCAAGCTGTGCAGTGGGGTTGACATGCTGGAGTGAAGTGATGCAAAAGAGACTTTGACAGGCTTGAGAGGTAGTGGGCTTATGTAAGCCTCGTGTTCAACAAGGCCAAGTTGAAAGTCCTGGCACCTAGGTTGGGCAATCCCAAGCACAAATACAGGCTGGGCAAGGAGGGGATTTGAGAGTAGCTCTGTGGAAGAGAACTTGGGGGGTGTTGGTGGATGAAAAATGCAGTATGAGCTAGCAATGTGAACTCAAAGCCCAGAACATCAGTTCTATCCTGGGCTGCATCAGAAGTGTGGCCAGCAGGTCGAGGGAGGTGATTCTTCCCCTCTGCTCTTTTGAGACCCCACCTTGAGTACTGTGTTCAGCTTTGGGACCCCCAGCATAAGAAAGATGCAGACCTGCTCAGGTGGGCCCAGAGGAGGCCATGAAGATGATCATGGGGCTGGAGCACCTTCCCTATGAGGATGGGGTGAGAAAGTTGAGGTTGTTTGGCCTGGAGGAGAAGGTTCTGGGGACACCTTATAGAAGCTTTCCAGTACTTAAAGGGGGCCTACAGGAAAGATGATGAGGAACTTCTTATCGGGGAGTGTAGTGATAGGATGAGGGGTAATGTCTTCAAACTGAGAGTAGATTTAGATCAGATACTAGGAAAAAACTTTTCATGGTGAGGGTGGTGAGACACTGGAGCAGGTTGCCCGGAGAAATTGTGGATGGCCCATCCCTGGAAGTGTTCAAGGCCAGGCTGGATGGGGCTTTGAGCAACCTTATCTAGTGGGAGGTGTCCCAGCCTACGTCAGGCGGCTTGGACTAAGAGATTTTTACGGTCCTTTGTAACCCAAACCATTCTATGATTGCAAATACAACCCTGCTGGTTTGGGATGTTGCATAAAACTTTCTGGATGCCAACTTGTGCTGTTGCTCTCTCTCTTGCACTTCTGTAGATGCTGATCGAGTGGACAGCACAACGCTGCTGGGTAAGTAATAGTCTTATTTTCACAGGAAGTTCCCTCTATCAGAGAGAGATAAGTCTCTTACTTAAAAAGTAACTAAATTCAATGCAGTGCTCTGATTGAGCTCTGAAAGTCTTACTTTTAACAGATTCGCTTTTTACCCTCTTTCTTTCTTTCTGTGTGTTAGCAGACAACTGCTGTCTTTCAGCTGTCAGTGAAATTACAAATAATAGCATGGAAAAGCCCCAGAAAATGTAGCTGAAAAATTTGTCCTTAACACAGATTTGTATAATACCCCATAATATCTAGAGTTCTAACTGATGGATGTTATGAATTTGAAGGAATTTCCCCTCTATTCATTTTCGCTGTCCAGCTCTGCTGTTTATATTTTAAAAAGTAGTTCACACCAACAAGTTTTTTTCCTCCGAATGAGGAATTTAAACTTTTCAAATAGCTTCTCACCTGTAAACTCCACAGATACTACTACACAAAATCAAGAATGAATTTATTCAAAAAGCAGAAGTATAATTATCTGCTTCCTGAGTTTGTCTTAGTACCAGAGCTCAGTGTTGGGGAAGAGCTTGAGATCACTGAACTGGTGCAGACTTCCTGTAGGGTTAATGTTCTGAGAACCCAAATAAGAGAACCTCAGTAGACCAGTATTGTGTTTATCCTAATATTTGGTGCTTGTAATGACGTGCGGAATCAAACTCTACAACCCGAGACAGGTTCTAAAGCAGCCATGTTTATTACAGCGCCGGGCGCAAGGGGGATTGCTCCTCTGAACTTGCGCCCCATGCTTCACAGCCAGCAGTTATTGATAATGAGAAACATACATATTCATTGGCAAAGGAGGGGTTATTACAATTAGTTCCAGGAATAGGTGTGGTTATTATA
>JANHGN010019817.1:13817-32228 GCA_024605025.1 Megaceryle maxima | reverse complement strand
GGCTTGCCATTTTGATTTTTTCCCCCGGGATCGTTTTATCAAATCGTCCTGTGCGATCCCCGCGCTTTCCTTCCCCCCCCCCCCTTTTTTTTTTTTTTTTTGTCCAACGTGGGTTTGTTTTTGTTCTGTTTTCTAGCGATCTATTGGCAGAAGGCGGTACGCTGAGAACGAGGACCTCTCGGACGTGGAGGAAATTGTCAGCATCAGGAGTTTCAATTTGGAAGAGAAATTAAAGAGTAAAATGTATCACGGGGATTTCGTCCATGCCATGGACGGGAAAGGTAACAGCCGGGGGAAGGGGGAGTCGGGGGAGGGGGTGGACGGGACGGCTGCCCAGCCGGGGCTGGTCCCGCTGCCTCCACGTGTAGCTCTGCGCCTCGGTTCGTATTTCGCGCTCGCTCCCCCTGCCCGGGGATCCGGTGACGATGCCGGGGCCGAGCAGCGAGGTGGGGCGGTGCGGGGGGGGGGGTGTTGGTGGCGGCTGCCCCTGGGTCCCTGCAGCTCGGTACCGCCGCGGGGGGCTGTCCCGTGTTCCCCCCTCCCTCACCCGGAGAGCCGCTTTTGCCCCGACACGGTGCTTGGGAGGCGGGAGGTGATAACCGGCAGCGCCCTGCGCTACCCCCACCGCCAACGCGCTCCGCTGCCCTGACCCCGAGCTGGCCAGGAATTAGGTCCTGGCCCAGGAGGGGCAGAAACCCCAGCCCCCATTTAGCCGGAGGTGATTCCTGCCCCCGATTGAATCCAGGACCCCTTCTGCAAAAGGATGCAATTGATGAGCCTGTTTGCCAGGCTTTAAAGTCAATAACTTCTTTGTGTTTCTATCATATATTAAATTACAACGCTCCCCTCCCCAAAGTTACTTGGTTTGCTTAGGTGACTTAAATTACGGGGCGGTAAGCAAAGCCAGACAGCCCCGCTCTGCAGCCTGGCAGGAAGGAAAACGGGAGAGGTTTGCCCAGAATCAAACGGGCCGGTGGGGGTGGGTGGGTTTGCAAGTCACCTTTATTTACTGCGGCATTGTTGAAACGGCTTCTGAATCCCAGCTGGCTGTCGCCAAAACTCGGCCTCGATGAGGACTCCTTGGCCAAGCTCCTTTCTCAGGAAAGAGGAGTTTGGGCTGTAATCCTCCCGAAATGGCTATAACTGTGGAACCACTAATCTAGTTTAGAAAATGTCCTTTTCTCCCTTAGGCTTAGTTTTGCATGAGCATTTTAAGCTCCTTTTAGAAAAGTTAATGTGGTGGAGAAATTAAATACCTGTATTATTTAGGAAGGTATTTGTTTAGGAGATAAGCTCAACCCTGACCCCTCTTCCTCCAAACAAAGTGCAAACACCTTTTTTTTTCCTTTCTTTTTTTTTTCTTTTGTTTTTCTTTTCTTTTATTTCCTTTTTTTTTTTTTTTTTTTTAAGCAGGAAAATGTTAATTAATTTTCCAGCAAATGATTGCATTCTACCCTCATCTTCCAAATACTCCAGTGGTTGCCATTGCTACATGCTAACTATAGCACAATCCACAGCTTCCCTGGCTCAGCAGCTCAAAAATCTTCGGGTAGCTTTCTCCTTTCTAGGGAACTTGAAAATAAATGAGTGTCTTTTGTTATTTTGTTGTGGTCTGTGTCTGCTTTGTTCGACCCCACAAGAGATTTAAATGCTTTGTTGGGGCATTAGCAAGAAAGGGCCTGCCTTCCTAGTGCTCTGGTTTTATTTTTACTGTTGGGTTAAGTTTTTTTTTTCTTTCTTCTGCAAATCCAAGAGTTGAATTAAATCCAGGCAAAACAATGACAGTGGTTAGTAAGAAAGAGAAGTCAGTTTATAGGAAGACATGGAGTTGCTTGAGCGAGATATTTACTTTTTATTTCTCACATCCTTGTTTATATTTTTAATGATGACTCTTCTTGGATTTTTTTCCCCTAGGAATGTGGATTGGAGGTTTTCCTCAAGGTGCTGCAAGGCAGCGTTGTGATTTTGGGCTCGAGTGCAGTTTGTCGTAGCAACTTGTTCTCTAGGCTCCTAGGCTCTGTACCTGCCTCTGCTTATTCCACTGATACTATTCTTGACGTTCACTCTGTCTTGGATGAGTGCCCTTAAAAAAATTAGCTGTGGTTTATTTATTTGCTTACCTAAAGCCAATGGTTTTAATGGGAATGCCTATGGGAAATGAAGATTTCTCTAGTAGGGAAATATTTATTTGGTAACCTTACTTAATTGGAGTATTCATTACATTTATTATGAGACTAGTAGCAATGAAGTTTCTGTAATTTAATTTTTTTTTTTTTATATAAATGGATAATTACAGTGGTCTGATTTGGTAACTCTAAGTAGGAATATTCTATCCCTACTTGTCATAATTGCTAAGTGAATATAGCAAAGCAAAAAGTTGTGAAAATAGAGGGCTCTACATCTGCAGGCACAGGAGCTCAGCTTCCCTCTCCCCTGTTTCTTTCAGGAGGGGTTTTTCTAGCAGAGAACCATCAAGGGGAGCTCTGGTCTGAGGTTCTCATGCTCTCCCAGGAAGCACATACATGGGTGGCTGAATGTGGTGGAAGTTAAACTACTTGTCTGTACTGGAATATAATATACAAAGTAAACAGTGTGTAGTGCTGAAGAGTCAAGCAATGTTTTCCAGTTTAAGTAGCTATATAAAAGTCACAGGAGGAAAAGCAGCCCCACAGATACAGTACGTGGCCACTGCAGGAATTCCTCTTCCCTCTCTAGCAGAAGGCTCCAAAAAGAGTGTGGGGTTTTGTAGGCACAGCTCACCCAAATCGCTGCCTTGTAACTTCGTCTCTAATCCCCAAATCACTGCTATTGTATCTGACCGTTGCACAGAGAAATCCCCAATTCTCTGTAATCCTCAGAGTGAAGCAACAAGGTGATACTGCTCGGTGTCAATGTAACAAATTTATGCTTAATTTCCAGTTTGCTTATGTGTTATACTGTGACTACCCCCCCAAAAAACCTTCCCTTTTCACAGTCTCCTGTAAGTGCCAGGAGCTGGTTAAGATTTTTGATTTATCAGCTCCTGCAGTTGCATTTCTGATTAATTGTAAAAAAAAGAAAAGTACTGTGTTGAAAGTAATAGTAATCCTCACATAAAAAGAACATGATGTGTTCACAGAGTCAGGGCTTTCTGCTGTACTCAGATAATGCTCATGAGAAAACACTTTTTTTTTTTTCCTGAGTAGAAATGTATAGTTTAAAATGTATATAAACTTAAACATACAGTTTAAACTACACACTTGCCTCAAAAGTACTAGGCTGATTTGCAGCAATTTAGTTAGGATTATCTTCTAACTGTTAATTTGGTGTTTCATTACAGCCTGGGTGATTCAACCCAGACCTTAATTGACAAACTCTGACTGGGTTCTATTTTATGTGCATCAGTGAACAGGAAAAATAGCAAGCAGCTGGGAGAGCATTGTCTGTCAGTTGGTTTCCGGTTTGGACCTAAAATATGCATTCTCTTTATATTTTTCTTTACGTGATAGTGGAGTTTTCTTTGGTGGGAGAAGGGAAATGGGGAGGGTTTGGAGAAAATGTAATGTGAGATGCTAATGCCATTGTAATTGATTTTGGATTTTTTTTTTCTTATTCATTATTCAAACAGATTTTACTTTTGAGTATGTGCAAAGAGAAGCTCTCAGAGTTCCCCTTATCTTCAGAAATAAGGATGGACTGGGAATTAAGTAAGTTACAACCAAATCTTGATGATTAATTAATGCTTTTATAAAATAACCATTATGCTTTTTGCTCTATGTGGTATTTCTTTTGATGATCTCAAAATGTACTGCAATTAGTAAGACTGTCAGCACCCTTGAGAAGAGGAATGATTATTTTCAGCTTATAAACAAGCAGATAACGAGGTCTGTAAAAGTTAAATGTGTACAGTGTGGTACTACACTGTCATAAATAAGTCAGTGATGAAGGTTAGAAATAAAAGTTAAAGGTTCTCTCACCCAATCTGTGCTGTAATGACAGAACAACTGCCCTTCCATTCCTGCCTTCTCAGCTGTTTTCTACTTTACAGGTGGAATAGCTAAAGCTGCCTGTTGTTTTCCATTATAACTGTAGCTCTTCAGAATGTTGTAACTTTGTAAATATTTAATAATGTGTAGTTACAATGTGGTATTATCACAGGCTTTTTGAGGTTGCATTTTGTTAATATCCAGTCATAAAGAATTTAGTATTTTAATAAGAGAATCCTGCAAGTTTCTTTGTAACACTGACCATGTCTAAGAGAGAAATATTAAAATGATATACTTTATGAGCCACATAGTCCAGAGTTCAGCTAAATGTTCCTTGCTACTTTTGGAAATTAGGACTGTGTAGCTGATTATATGTGAAAGATGGAAAATTGATTTTTTTGAAAGCATAATTACTTTGCTCAGTTTCAGCCAGAACATGTCAAAGTTTAAGGAATTGAGGAGACTCAATTATTTAATTAAAAAGAATCAAGCCACCCCAAGATAATTTAAGGAGAGAAAGAAGAAATAGTGTTTGGGGTATTTGAGAGGTGCTTGCTCTTTTACCATAAGAGTGAACAGGAGTTGCTGTGATGCTTCTCATGAAAGTTTTATATGTTGAAGTCTGAGCAAGAAGCACTTAATATACTCGGTTGTAATGAACAGTAATGTTTATTTTGTTGTATCATTATTATATTTGGATGTTTTTCTTTGGTTATTAAGCCCAGCTATTTCTCTACTTTGTCCTGAATGCACAGTCTAGTTTCTTAAAAAAAACCCCCAAAACAAGAAACAAAAGCAAAATGCTGCTTGTACCAGACAGTGGTGCCTCCAGAACTGGAGCTGCCTGATCTGCTGAACATGTTGCCCAAGATTCTTCACAAAAATACTTTGTTTCTCAGTGTCTGTAACCACAAGATATAACACCTGTCTAACTTCTTATAGCTCATTATTCAGGATTCTGTATTGAGGCAATTTCACCTTAGACATTCCAACTCTCAAATCTCAGCTGCCACATCATCCCTGGCATCTCTATTGTTCCTGTGCCCAAAATCTGGAGTGCTGTCACCTAGCCCTCCCTTCCACTTGCAGTTAACTGTGTGCTTTCACTGGAGCCTCTTGGAGTGATACGGCCTTTGGAGACCAGTTGCTGGTCTTTCCTGATCCAGGGTTTTGGAGGCTTCTCAAGTTAATGGGATCATGTAAAGATTAACCTGTTGTTTGTTGTTTCTTTTTTTTTGTCATGTGTTGGCTCGATTTTCTTGAGGATGTGTTGGCTTTAGATGCATTCACAGCCAGCTTTCCCATTCCTCTACCTTCCAGAAAGTCACCGGTAAAGTTTAAGACCTTGAAAAAGGCAGGGCTTTGACCCTGGACCCACACACCATGTGTACAGGCAGGCTGGGTTATAGATGGACTTGGGGGTCTTGCTGAGGCAAACAAAAATAATCAGACCTGGCCTCAGATGCTGTGTGGAGGCACACGTACACAGCATGAGTCCGTGTACAGGTGACCACGCCTCAGAGAAGACCTTTGAAAGCCAGGTACCTTTCTTTGTAAGCATCATCATAGCAGTCAAATCAAGAGCAGTTTGGGCACGTGCTTTGGAAGTGACCAAGTGTCGGGACTGAATGCTGCGTGCCTTCATCTTCAGCTGGAGCTCTGCAGCTCTCGCAGTTTGGATAATGCGTCTTTGGAATTCTGAACTGCACTGTGGAGAGCTGGAAAAGGAGTAAATGCTAATCCACAGGAAGACTTTTGCAGTCATTTACCCATCTCTCTGTCACACGCTAATGCTTTGGATAGTGAAGGAGAAATACGTGGTTTAGTTTGCTGTGATGAGCTTAAAGTAGTCTCAGCAGCCAGGCTTGACCAGCCAGCTTTTCAATTTCCTAACGACCGCTGGGATCATTCTACTACTGCTCCAGCATCTTTCCTCCTTTCTAGGGCTGTTTCCCTTTCTCCTGTTTGTGAACCACCCACTCATCATGTGCAACTTCTTCTAGCTGGAATTCACTGGCAGAGAAGAGAGTTAAAAATACTGAAGCTTCTCTTTCTTTTGAGGGTATTTTTGATGATTTAGTACACTGACAAAAGCAAGAGCAAGGTTTGTCTGATATGTGAGCTTTGGATGGTTCCTGTATGGAATCAGCTGAATTCTCCAGTTCACAGTAAGAGTGAATTGGTTTTATATTTCCATCCTCTGCTGAGTTACTGAATACTGACTGCTCTGGGGGATTAAAATATTAGCATTTGTAGATCAGTAATCTCTTCTAGGATATTCTAATAATTTTTTACTTAAATGATCATGACTTAATGGTTTGAAACAATGTTGTAAAGGAATTGTACACACTTAGGCATGTCACTAGAGGGAGGGAAGGTTGGAAGCATAGTTTATGTGTATTTTAAATGACAGAAGTGAAATGCATGAGCAAACTTTCCTATTTAGCACCCTGCAGGATAATGTTTTTGAATTTTATTTACATTTCCACTCCTCATGTGTATCTACCAAAAGTAGCTGGCCTGCAGTATATGAGGTTTGTGGATGTATAGACACAGAAACGCTGTGGGCAGGGTATTCCAGCAAGATCAGCCCAACTGACCCAAACCACTGAGCACCTCTAGTCTCATCATCGTGACATTTACTGCTTGATGTCACGAGTGCCTTAGCCAGCCAGCTGCCATTGCTGGAGCGAGACCGGCCCGTTTGCCTTTGGATCTGAATCATTTGCTGGTGAGACTGGGGAACCTTACGTTCCACTTCAGGCTCTGCAGGAAATGATGCGTTACCGCATCTTTTCCAGCACTACTGTCTCTTGTCCACAGGAGGCTGTGCCTATCATGATATGGGAGATGATGTGATCCACGTACAAGCAGGGTGACTTTTGAGATATAGTGGTCTATAAAATACGTAAGATGGGATTTTTTAGACTTTCTGAAGAGCTGATGATATGTGCTTCCACTGCTGTTTGCTGTTCAGCAGTCAGCTTGCGTGTCTGTGCCTGGCAGATGTACAGAGCATAGCTGAACAGTTTGGTTACTGTGCTTGGAGGTACTCCCGCAATGACAAGGAAGGAAAGGAGGAAAAAGTATTATAATGAAATTCTGAAAATTGCTTTCCTGACCATCATGAGCTGTTATTCCTATGGCTAGAAGCAGGACAATCCACCTGGAACCTCTGAGCAGAAGCAGAGCTGTTTTTCTTGGAGGGTTGTTTGACTCTTTGAGGATTGTAACTTGGACAGAGGGCAGTGTTTGGAGAGATGTTGTGTCTTTTATCTGAACAGCAGCCATCTCGCGTTGTCCTGTGGTTAATCAGATGCATATGACAGCCAGAGCTCATCCTCAGTAGGATGGGAATAGGAGACTTCTCTAGCCAATCTTTAAACACTAAAAGGCAAGTTTGGCCTCAGCACACACTAAGATGTTTGCATTTGTTTTCTGTTTGAGGCAACGTGTTTTGAAACTCTCAAATGGAGTCAGTCATACTTTGGTGTTAAGTCACCCTGCTATAATATTCTTCACTATATTTTATGATACATGAAATCTTTGGAAGCATTCATAGTGGTTTTATACAAGAGGTATTTGCCTTAAAATTGCATAACAGTGAGGAAGAGTAAAAAACCAACCAAACAAAAAAACCCAAACCACAAAATCCCCAAATCCCTGCTCAGTTTTTACATTGTTGGAAAACCAAATGAACCAGCACTTACTGAATAGTGTTGGCCTGGTGACATTCAAGACAAAAATGATTTTTTGGGGCCATAATGCTGTAGCAAACAAGCCCTAGTTGTATAAGAGTGAGTGTGGCAGTTGTGCTGGGTGGGACTGGAGAAGAAATGGTCATTTATGGTCTCAGCAGCCAGCAGAATGGGTTTAAGTTGGACCTCCTATGACAACCCAACTACAACATGGGTTCTTATACTTCAAACCTGCTGTGTTCAAGCCTGAAATTCCTCCCTTTGTGTACTTTTTCTCTGATGTTTCATACAGTCTGAGATTGCAGAGAAAAAAAACCCAAGCATATGCCAGGTGTGCTCTCCAAAGAGCTAAACATACAATTTTATTGTTAGGGAGGATTGTATTCTTCCACTTTGAGTAATGTTTATTGCAGGCTGCAGTTGGAGCTCTCAGAAAGATTGGATGTGCCTGCGTGCATCTGGATTAGGGTTGTTATCTATCTGGGTTGTTGATTTTTATTTTGATTTACACAAATGTGAAGAAGATTGCCCATCTCATTTGTCTCTGTGGGTGCCATACAATACAGGCAAGCTGCGTCATTTAAAGATAAGCTTTGCACGTTTCTGGCACCTACAAATAGTTCCTCCTTCCCCTACTTCTAACTTTCTAGCCTTTGGTAAAAAGAGATGAGCTCTGAATGAACCCTGAAGGTCAGTAGATTCAGACTGTTTCATGCCTGCGAGGGAGTGAATTCCAAAGCTGTGGGGCCCTCGTGCTAAATGCAAAGATGTGAGGGTTGGCAGAGAGCTAACAAAAGATACTGTCCAGCCTCTGCATCCCACCAGAGGAAGGTGATAAGGCTAAAAGAAAGTTGACAAAACAGAATTTTGCAAACAGTTCTTAAGATGCATGTGTGACAGTAAATGCAATTTATTTATTTTTTTAACTTTACCTTTCAGTGTTTTCTTAATGACATTTGACATAATTCAGTTAGTTTTTGTTCTTATGGCAAGTTGTTTATCTTCAACCCAGGGCAGTACAGGAGGGACAGGGACAGGGCAGGTCCCACAGGGCTGCTTTTCACTGCGATTCCTCAGCCAGTTTTTGTGTGAAGTGTGAAATACTGTCATTAGG
Organism: Megaceryle maxima; assembly: GCA_024605025.1. Classification (NCBI taxonomy): domain Eukaryota; kingdom Metazoa; phylum Chordata; class Aves; order Coraciiformes; family Cerylidae; genus Megaceryle; species Megaceryle maxima. The sequence continues at coordinate 23,451 of JANHGN010019817.1, read as the reverse complement.
ATGAAGTCAGTCAGCTTTAAAACCCCACTACTGGGTTTGTTTTCTTTTTCCCTCCGGTCTATACATTGCAGAATTTTACTCTCTATCTTGACAGCTAAAACTCACTCACTTGATGTACTTGGCTATTGTCTAATTACATTAAACCCTAAAACATTGCCTGTGTCAGAAGTGATCAGATAAATGCATCAACATTGGTGAACCAATTATGCTACCATTTAATTTAGCTCTGAATTATCCCAAATTGAATTGCAGAACAATTTCCCTACCCCCCAAACACAGCCAGGTTGTCCTCTGCCAGACGAGGAGCTTTGGAATAGTCATTAAAACAAAGGACAAACACATGATTTTGGATATTTTATTCCCCACCGATGGTGATGAAACTTTGAACAAATTATTTTACTGCTTTGTGCCTCAGTTTGTATCCGCTGGTGAACGTGGCAGCGCTCACCACGGCGAGTGTACGTGAAGCACAACCAAGTGCGAACCACTGCGAGTTGCTTAAGCAGGAACAAGCTATAAAGATTTAGGATTTTCTTGAAATCACCTCCAACCCCTTCCCTGCCCCTCCAGTGCTGCTGGATAGTGCTTGAAAAGCCACCTTTTCTCCTCTTTCATGACGAGTAAAGAAACTTTTGTCCATATACCAATGCAAGGGTGTTACGTATGCCATTAGAACTTGTGCTGCCCTCACTTCAGAGGGGCCTTGCTTGATTCCACCTACTGCATTATGGACAAAGGGTGCTATACATTTATTTCCCTTTTATTGTGGTAATGAAAGTGTACCCATACTTATCTTGATGGTATTTAACATTGCTTTCTTTGCTAATTATAGAATGCCTGACCCGGATTTCACCGTCAGAGATGTGAAGCTATTAGTGGGTAAGTTATTTTGAATGCACTGGATTAACTCTATACAGAAGAAAGAACTGCTTTGAAATACTTGTCCGGTTGTGTTTGTAGACATTTGTGATAACTCTCAGAATCTGGGAGAAGGCACAGAGAAGCAATTTGTAAATTAAAAAAGGCTGGGACAACCCTAATTAGTAGTTGTGCTGCCCGGACTCTGATGTCATGCTGGATAATTGGCCATTTGAAGGAGAGCTTTTGCTCTTAACAGGTGTCCTACGTACACTTTGTGATCCTGGAAAGCAGCAGCTCCATTGATTGAGTTCCTATTTTTATTATTTTTTTTTTAATCTGTTATAGAGCATCTGTTTGTAAAAGGGATGATTTGAGCCATATCACCTTTTGCCTGTACTCTCCCCACAGTCTTTATCAGTGTCAGGCCAGGTCAGTGCTTTGAGGAAAGGTTGTTAAGAGAGCCTGAGCACAAAGCTTTGCAAGCTGCCTGTCTTTTTGATAAGACACAATCCAGAGAAGTGGTGACCGTAATCATCAAATGTTTCCTAGCAATTTTTGCACAAGATTTTTTTTTTTTTTTTTTAAGTCTAAGAAAAGCTACATTTTGAGCTGGAGATTACACTGTATGTTTCTCCGAAATCTGCTTTTTACTGGTGTTTTTTTACTGCTTATCTGAAATCATTGCTGAAAAGTGATACTGCGCTCCGGGAAGTCGTGGCTGTGGAGCTAGCTGAGTTTTGGATGTGTTTGCTGCAGTCCTTCCCAGAGACTTCTACCTGCTGCATTCTTGCTAGTTAGAATTTACTGGCTTTATTTACTTGTGTCGTGGCAGGAGCGAATCTTTTCAATTAGCCCAATCGCTGCCTTCTGAAAGATGGAGTTTTTGGAAAATTACTCTCGAGTTTAATAATCAACAGGAATATCAAGTCTTGAAAAGATGTAGTTAAGAAAAACAAGGGAGAAGAACTTGTGCCTCATTTGGGGTTATCTGTGAGAGAGGGGTTATCTCTGATAACCTTCCTTCACAAACAGAACTTGGCAATGTTGTTTGATTTATGACCATTTATAAGTTTGTGAAAAAAGCCCCAAACCTCTTTGGCAGAAAATGTTAGAGAGGTGGTGTGGAAAGTGCCATTTGGTAACATTTCTGTTTGTCAATCTCCTGTTAAATTAGGAAATAATAAGAGGGTGTCTGGGACTCCCTAAAGTTTATGGATATCCTAAATACCTGCACGTGCACATTTGTATGGGATAGCTCCTTTTCCTGCAGAGGAACCTCGAGCGTAAACCTTGTCATTATATGGACCCTGTTTGCAGTTCTCTGTGAATTTGTTCCACAGCTGATAAGCTGCCATTTCTGTCTCTGAAACTGCTGAAGTTGAGGGTCTAACTTGGAGATGTTTTGGAACAGCGTCCCGTTGCATAACAACGTTGTTTTTCCTGTGTAACAGTCAAAGTGTGGGAGTTGCATTTCCTCAAAACTGATGTCCCTTGAAGTACGAGGGGGGTGGAGAATCCTGTGTACATGGCCAGCAAAGCAGGAGGCTATTTATAAATAAAATCAGGTTAATAAAACAATGGAGCAGAAATAACAACTGTCATTAACTCGGAGATGAACATTAATGTAAAAGAGCCATTCCTCCCACCTGGGTCAGCAGTCCATGTGTGTGGCCCTTGGCCAGATACCGCACCTCATGGGTCTTGTCTTACTGTGTTTGGTCAAGCTCCCTTTGGAGTCAGTGTACTGAGGCTGTAACGTGGTCAAGAACATCATCACCTCCTCCTTTTTTAACACAGCTGATGACTTTTGGCACGACAAGTGGAAACGTTGATTCAAGAGATCTAAAATGTTTGGGAAATGGGCTGTTGAGTTATACCTGCAAAATCAGGGTTCTTGTGGTCAATCGTTTTTGTCGCTGTGGAATTTGTGCTGTACTTAACAACTGTGGGGACACTGAGAGCACAGGGGACAAGTCCTGTCTCCCTGCCAAATGTCTAAACTGGCTACTAATGACTTCAAGGTAACTGCTGAGCAGTTCTTCTATTGCATACTGTTGCTGGTATTTTTTTTCCTAGTTTTAGGTTAATATATTATTCCACTCATCACCTATCAAATCTATCAAATCAAGCAGATGAAAGGTCTTGTTTTAGAATCATAGAATCATTAGTGTTGGAAAGGACCTCCAGGATCATTCAAGTCCAACCTTCATCCCATATCCATTAGACTGTAGCCCCAAGTGCTGCATCCACTCATTTTTTAAGTCCCTCCAGGGATGATGACTCCACTACCTGGGCAGCCTGTTCCAGTGCCCAACCACTCTCTCAGTGAAAAATTTCTTCCTAATATCCAATCTAAACCTCCCCTGATGCAACTTGAGGCCATTTCCTCTCATTTACTAAGATGTTCTGTGATTGTCCCAGCATATTTTTTTTTTTTTTTTTTTTAAAGTAGATTCCTCAGGTCTTGCCTGGACTTCCAGGTACCTGTGTTTCTGAAGTGCAGGGTTTTCAGAACTTACTCAAGGCCTCGCTGAAGCCGGGAGGGGAAGGATGTTCTGCAAATGTGAAATGGAACGATCACAACACTGCATCTCAACGTGTGTGGGAGGCAATGGCGAGGGAACATAGCTTGAAAAATGTTGTGTTCTGTATAAACTGGTTGTTTTGGTTTTTTAAGTGCTCATCATAGTACGTTGGTGCTATTTAAATCTCTCCTTTGTTCTCTTTTCTTCTTCGAATCAGGGGAAACACATTTGTTATTGAACATTTCTTAAAGACGTGGTGCTGGGTTTTTCCAAACCACATAAATTCCATGGGAAGTTACTGGTCTCACATCTTTACTTTCTACTTCTAACATGATTGTTGTTCTTATTTGAGTACCTGTAAGACACAAGGAAATAACAACTGGTAACCTGGCTTTTTTTAATCTCTCTTTGAAAATTCTAGTCTGTGGCAATAATAAGAAAAAAAAAAAGAAAGGTGTATTTTGGTTTCTTGATCACTGTTTGTGATTACTTGGGCTTAGGTGTCTATTTTTTTAGTCTTCTGTCAGATTTGAAAGGAAACTTTGCCACTGCTTATGGGATATTTGTGGGGTTTGCTGTTATTTAGCCTGGTAATGTTTATGGAGAGGTTCCTGTCACAGAAGGGCAGAAAAGAGCAAGTGTGTTTTCCCAGATTATCTCCTTGAATCTCCATCCATCCATCCATCCATCCCTGTGTGAATTCTTCATGCTAATTGCACTAAAGAACAAATGAAGTCCACTTGCCAAGGTGAACCTAGGGACCAAGTGAGGAGAATGGCAATGGCCCTGCTCAGCAAGTGGTTGGAATGCCACAGCTCCTATGGTCACCATTGACCATCTCTAGTCTTTCCTCCTCCTGAATCCAAGGACAGACAGCAATCATTTGCTTTAGTGTTTGATGTCAGAAAGTCAAAAGCATTCAGTTTTTTCATTTGTTTGATTTTTGTCTTTATATTCTTCATGGACATCCTACAATCTGTCGAAGGGAATGTTGAGTAGTTTTGGAAGCTATGAACCATGTGAAGGAGAAGGAGGAAGCCCGCATGAATGTGTCCATCAGTCTAGCAGTCTGAGCTCCTTTCTCTTTCTTTGATTTTTTTTTTTTTTTTTTAGTGATTTGCTTGGGTCAGCACTGATTGAATTTAAAAGACTATCTGCTTTTCTGTAGCATCTGCAGTGTCTTGCCCTTTGACTTGTAATTGATGTCTGCAAGTCCTTTGTCTCCCTGGGTTGTCACAGTCTGCCCAGGAGCTCCCTGGGTAGGTGTAGAGTCCCTGCACGAGCATGGTGTCCCTGTCTAAGCAGGGATGCTCACTCTGGATGTATTTGCTTTTAATTTTTAATTTTTGCTGACCTCTCTTCAGCTTGCTTGCTGCAGGCTGGTGGTCCATCGCCTTGATTCCCAGCTTTTACACTCACATCTAAATAAATTGACCACTAAATAACCCTAAGTGGTGCTGCTGGCTCCGTCACCTGCATCTCCTCCTCCCTCCACAGGCTGGTGTAGCTTTGTGTGCCAGGGTGTGTGTGTTTTATACACCCCCAGAGGCCAGCGGGCAATCCCGGCCAGTGGCAAAAGGGCGATTTCCAAACCTCCTGAGGATTGCAAAAAAAACCCCAGACTTTTAGTAATTCTGAACCCTGAGCTGAAGAGGTTAAAGTTGTGACCACAGCGGAAACTTCTGTAGGATCAGCAGCATTGTTGTATGGAATTCACCGTGCAGGGCCGGGCATTGTATCAGTGGGAACAGTGCAAGTACAGGACTTAGACTATTCATGGGGTGGTCTAACAACTGACATCGACTCACTGATTGATTTAATTTACCTAACTCACTAAGGGACTATTTCTAGAATTAAAAAAAAAAAAAAGTGTAGGAGTGGTGCTGAATGTATCATCATTCATCTGGTTTGCTATTAAACCTGCTGCTGTGGACTGGACCAGGCTCTAGTGCTTACAGGGATGGAAAATGTTTGGTTCCTTTCATTTAGTTACTGTGTTCACAAGCCGTGTTGAAAGGCTTTGGTGTTTTCTTCTTGTATAAAGAATCCAAGTCAGTTTGAAAGCAGCAAAGCTTTTATATTGTGATAACATTTGTGCATTGAAGTATGGCAGTAAAAAAACAAACATGAGAAAGCTCTGAAAACTGTTGCAGAGACCAATTTTCATCTGGCCCAAGGAGATGATGCACAAGGTGGGACCTGATAGATCATCTCAATATTTGATTTCTGTGATTCTGTCAAATCTGTAAAGACCTGGTGACAGGCTTTGATCTTCGAGACAAAGGGTGAAAGGAAAACCAAGGCTCTACCTAGCCTGGTGCTTTCTTTGCTGGGAGCAGCTGAAGAGATACCCAATTATTGCTGGGCTTTGCTTTCTCATTAGAAACACCAAAAGAACAGGAGCTGAGCCAAAAAATACAGTTGCAAATTGCGTGTTTAAAGAAGTATGTGTGAAGGTCTCTGCCTCAACTATCAGTTTATAGTTGTGGTGTCAGTGGAGAAAGATAATAGAATAAATTGCATCATTAAACCCCAAATGTTTGCAAGGGAGAAGCCCCATAAATAGAAAGGGTTTGGCCCAGCAAGTGCAGGTCAACCGTCCCTCGTGCCGCTGGCAAGCGCGGAGTCTGGAGAAGATGCCGTGTGCTGTCGTACGTCTGCGCGTGGTTTGCTCACCGAGTGAGATGTTAAGGACTTCATCCTACTGCACTGAAGTGAGCAACTGAGCTTTCTTTAACATCCATGGGAGAAATCAGACCTGCAGAGGATGTTTCACTGGCTGTTAAGGTTCAGTTTTTTGCACAGGGGAGAGACCTAAGCAAGCTTTCCATAGTTTGACATCGCGACATTTTGCTGGTTGTAGAAGGTGCAATTCCACAGTGTGATGGCCCCCAGTGAACAGCGTGGCCTTCTGTTCCCAGGCAGAAACTGGGCCAAAAGGGGACGTGATCTGCTCAGGTGCCGGTTCAGTGCGGTGCTGGAAGCAGCATCTGAGGAGTTTTGGGTTTTCCTGTGAGCTGTAAATGATGGAGTGAATGTGGCGAGCTGTGGCCTCTTCTGTGCAGGGGCCTTTGCTACTTAACGCAGGCAGACTGAGTTAAATACTTTAAATTCAGTTGGGACAGAAGAGATTACTGCCTCTCACGTGTAGGTAACAGCCATGAGGTGTGTGAGGCTCTCTATTGTTCATCTAGCCATTTTTATTCTGCTCAGTACAGACGCTGCTGTAGTCCCCAGGAACTCCAGCTAAAATGAGAATAAATATGTCAGGTACTTCACAGAAAGACAATCCATACTGCTGGAAGCAGGTGGTAATGAAAGGGGACTGGAAAGAGATGCAAGTGTTGTAGGTAATGATTATTCTGCATTTATGGACTGTGATTTTCATATATATTAAAAACTACACACTTCTATAGATGAATACAGCTGTCTAAATTTCCCTCAGTACTCAATCAAGAATCTAAGTGGTGTCTCCACAGAGAAGAAAATTGTGTTGGTGGTGACTGCAGATCAGGTGGGTAAAGGCAGAAAGGAGGGCAGAAACCATGTAAAACCTTTCTTGTACATCAGCACACATTTCTTTGGGTGTGTCAGCTAAGCTGGCTGTGCAAATGTGTTCAGTTTTTTGTTAATAGCTACTCAGAAAAGCTGAAAACAACCCAGGTATGTGTCTCTGAGAAACCGCTTCCGAGAGGTTTTCTTTTTGGTTCATTCCTTCTGCGTGTTTGCTCCCCCTCTCCAATTGATCTGCTCTGAAAAATTGTATCATGGTTGAATTCACATCGAACTACAAAGCAAGTCGAGAGGCTCGTAGTGTGGTCGGCGGGCAAGTAGGGGAAATTTTGTCTTAATCAATGTACAGTTCTCCATCCTGTGAAAGAAAATTAGCTGTACGGATACAAAAGAAGGACAAAGCTGCCACACACTGCAGCTCAGAAAACTTTCCATCATTTCTGCTGAATAGGGACCTAGTTGTTGCTTTTTCTATAGAGCAATGCTCCATTTGTTTCAAGGAAGTTGTGAAATTGGAGCCGGAGAGGAGTTAGGAGGGAGGCTCATTAGAGAAACTTTGTTGTGAGGAGTGCTTCCCAAAATTAAACAGGCTCTTCAAAGGAAGTGCAAAAGTCTGCCCTCAGACTTGCATCTAAGTCTTGATTGAGATGTATGGTTCTCCCCCGGTGCGGGGGGTTGTCCTCTGAATGGCAGAGCCACGTTTGGAAGAAGCAGAAGAGCTGACTCAGGAGTCTTGTGTGGAGGGATAAGGAGGAAGCAGTGGGGTTTTTGCTCTGTTCCCAGTGTCCAATAATGTGTTTTTCAAAACGCTGTGGACCAGGCTCTTGTAGGAGAGAGGAGTCAACACTGATCTCATGGGAGGGGAGGTATTTATATGGAATATTTCCATTCAGTATAAGATTTCTCCTCTTGTTGCTCATGGGGTTTTTTTGTGCCCCATGGTGTGATCTGTGCCTGGCTTGTTCTCTGCATTCTGCTTTTTTCCTTTTCCTGTAAATGAGACTGTTGGAGTACTAACCAGAATGGAGTTAATGAAAGAAAACATCCTCATGGCTGGCGGGGTTCGGTAGGCCAAGGGCTGTGTAGTTTTATAAAGAAAAAAACCCAATTTGTGAACATGTTCTTCAGCCTGTGAGGATTCAGATTAAGGGTACCTCAGTCTGTGGATCCTGCAAGTCACACTCCAAATTCATCAAGGGGCTCAGATCCACAAGAGAGGCACATCTCTCTGATAGCTGAGAGGAGCAGGGGATCCAGGAGGCCTTCAAAGATGGGAGATGAGGAGATGAGGGTGGGTCCCTGCAGGATGAGGCTGAGCTTGGATGTTCCCCTCAGGTGACTGTAAAATAATTGGTTGTCAATGCTATTTCCATCGATCTGAGGACACAAAACCCAAACCTGTGCTTTAAGGGAGCTGAGTTACGTACCTGGTTAAGAACTTTTTCATGGAGAAAAATGGAAAATCAGAGAGCAGTGTATGTGAAGGCCTCGAGGCCAGTGATCTGCCTCAGATGTTACAAGGCTGCTTGCAGTGTTACAGCAGCACGTGTTTGAGATCCAGCCTTTATAAAAACAAACAGTTCCTCCCTCATTTTGTTTTGTGGCCAAAATGCCTTTTAAAACCTCCCACTATATATATTTTTTTTTAAACCCTTTTGTTTTTAAAATCAACTTCCAGTGTCCTCCCAGTCATGCTGCTGGGCCTGCCAATGTGCTGCGTGCTCTGAAGCTTCTCCTTAATTGGGAAATCTGCAAAGTCAGATTTAAAAGTCAGCAAATAAATATTATTCCTGAAAATGATAACTTCCAAGTGCCTCTGAGCTAGGATGGAGTCAAACACATGGTCTGTCAACAGAGGGGTTTATCCGTCCTGGTGGTGTGAGCTGGCCAGACTCCTGGCTGTTGCATTTCTTTTTAATAATGAGAACTACAAAGAGGAAACATCTGGACAATAAGAAAAAAAAAAAATCCAAACCTAACCCACAAACAAAACCAAACAAAAAAGAGCTGTTTTATCCAAGTGAATCATTCCAATTCTGCTTAGCATATTTCTCTTTTCCAAGTACAGCACTGAAGACTTACTGGCTCATCCTTTCCTCTTTGACTTTTTCTTGTTTCTTTTCCCTTGAGCGACCTCTCCTGTTTTCTTCGTATCCCTCTTTGTTTGTCGAGGCTGCTGTACCCTAAAGAGCTCATTTGACTCCCTAATCTCATCGTAGCTCATGAGGAAGTACAAATAAATCCTTCCAGAGCTAAGCACGTGCTGTTGGGATACTCTTACCAACCCTGAACCAATAATGATGGAGATCAATGTAATTTGCTGTAGGCAGGACCAGTAGGACTTGACAGGTGGGTGTTTGGTTATCATGAGATCTAATAGTTCTGGGTGGGACACCAACAGTCCTGTGCGTTTATCAGACAACGTGAGGTGATTTCTGAACTGATTTCTGAACTGTTCCTCTCTCTGCTCCCAGCTTGCTCAGGGCTGGGAAGAATTACAAGGTTGTGGAGCTGCACTGTGTTCTCGCCCGGCTAGAATTAAAACTAGAAACTAGATTTCAGACTTCCTGACTGGGCTGTTTTCGAGTGACGGTTACATTAGTGATTTTCCTACAGTCTGAGGGCTCTGCTCAATTTGTTGAAAATCAAAGTGGTTTCTTATTTCAATAAAACTTACTAACATGAGATACTCATTGCTGAAGCTCTTGACAGTTTAAGAGATATCAATCTATTGT
>JANHGN010019817.1:0-13793 GCA_024605025.1 Megaceryle maxima | reverse complement strand
CACTGGTTTTCTGCCTCTTCAATCTCTTACTGGTTTAAGAAGAAAATCTCCAGTCTGTAACGTCAGGAGGGGACGTTGAGGCTGTGGTTGGGTGTCACTGTGTGGTTTCCCAGAGCAGCCACCAGTGCCGGTGCTGGGTGCGCATCCTTTACCCTGCCGTGTGTGGAACTGTGCTGTGAAGCAGGCAGGGAGCTGACCCTGCTTAAAAAATTAACTTAAGCCTCATCAGTTTCTTGAATATTGGTGAACAGATTGTATCGTGGAACCAGGACCTGGGGCAGAGGGAGGTTAAAACTTACCCAGTGTTTCTGACTGGAAATAGAAACTCATCCCTCTAATTCCAGTACTGTGCTCTGGTGCCAGACCATCTTTTTGTCATCTAAGGTGGCATCTAGTTTTTGCTATTCCTGCCTGTTAAGTGCCCTGGTGTGGTGTCTCTACTTCCAGTGCTACCCGTGGCATTTTAACAATTTGCTTTTTTTTGCCATGCAAGTCTAAACTGGTGTCCTGTTCAGTCCTTTCCTCCTCTCCCCTCTTCTGGCCTGGCTCTCCTCGCCCTTCCCTTGTGCTAGCACGGGCTGTGCTCCTTCTTGAGGTAAGGTGGTTTAAAAAGTTGAACTGGCAGAAAGCTCCCACTGTCTTCCTCCCTTGCAGAGAGGGGGAGGAATATATCTCTCTGGTTTTTTTAATTTATTTTATTTTTATGCCTTTTGTAATGCTGGTTTAGCTCTCAGCACTAACCAGTCCTGGGCTAAAACATGATGGATGGATGGATGGAGCCTTTTACCTCTGTCCTGGGTTTCCACTGGGGAGCTGTGCACCAGAAGAGTGCCTGGTGAGTGAGCCTTAATCTGTGGTTAGGGTTTCTGTGCAATAAAGAGATAAAAAGAAGGTATTTGATGAGCCCTCTATGCCTTTCTTTTTGTCTCTTAGAAATAAAAATGAGATATCATAACACGCCTTCGCCTATGTTTAGCGTGTCCGCTGACTTGCCATTTTGGAAGTAGAACCATTTCTATTTTTAGAGTCGAGCTTCCTGTTTGAGCTCTCTTTAACTTTGTCCTTTGCCTAACTCGGTCAAACTCTTTAAAAAAACCCTTAGTTAAACTGGGACGAGTTTTGCTAAAAGCAGTCACGGTCGTGTCCGGATATAAACAGCGGTAAATCCGCTTGGAATGAACGTTATAATAAAAATCCAGCCTCTCAAAAGACTCTCTTTCCATGATGTCAAAACACAAAAGTAAAATTGAACTGTTGTGTCAGTGCGCTCGCGGTCATCTCAACGCCTCTGCCTACGAGTGGGTTTAGAAAGGAGTTGCCCACGTGGGGAAAATGAACCAGAACACCTATTTTAGAACAACCCCCCGTAGTCACATCGTTGTTCTGCAGTAAGCATCCTCTGCTTTAGCTCATCCAAACAAGAAAAGAGCTGCTTTATTCTGGAGGTGTAACACCCAACAGCCTAAATATTTCATGGTGGTGTCGTTATGCTTGAGTTTCAGATAGTGTCACTATCAGGCCATAAAATCTTACTTGTCCTCGCCTTGTTGGGCTGTGGTTCCGTGTCAGAGGCAGCTTTCCTAAAAATAAAAGGAGAACAGATTGCACTGATCCAATCAATGATCCTTTGTACTTGTCTGCTGGGAAATAAAGAACTCTGCTATTGCCAGATTAAGGTGTCACTTAATGAAATAATTTAATTTCTGTGGGATTCTTAGTATGCAAAGGTGCTCTTGCTAGTGTAGAATGCAATGATAGGATTAAATGCTATTAACATGAAATTATTTCAATTTGATAGCGTTTTTCCTGTACTTTGTTACTGTTAAATATGTTTTATGTTGAGGTGGTTTAGGAAACCATCAATGGTCTTAAAATAGATTTGATAGATAGATAAACCATAAGATTTTCATCCAAGTTCTATCCCTTTCCACTTTCCTTAGGACTTGTATTATTCCCCTTCCTGTAATTGTTCTTTCAGTGCTAGCTCTGCCTTTTCATCTACCTGCAGTATGCTTATCCTGTAGCTTAATGCATTCAGATACTGTGTGAAAAGTAAAAGTAAAATGTTTGGGTTTTTTTTTTTTGTCTATGGATTTTTTTTTTCCCCCTATGTGGTTTTCACTGGCTGAAGTTTCAAAGAATCACTGAATATTACAGTGGACATGTAAGGATACTAATTGATTTTATATCATGTCACTAAAACACATTATTGGCCTGAGCCTCTTTCTTTAGTCCAGTCCTGTAGCATTAAGGCTTAAGACTTTTTGCTGGCTTAAGCTCTTCCTGTGGACATGCTCTAAATACCTTACCTTTTGTTGTGGGGGAAAAAAAAAACCCTAATAACGTGGCTTCTTGCAATTTGGCAGTTTTATACCAAATGATAAAGCTGCAGACAGTGAAGAGGAGAAGGAAAGGGGAGGTACCTGTCAGGTACTGGTGGTTTTACATCTCCCTAAGAAGGAAATAATTTAACCCCACTGAAAAGGCTCCTGCTCCGCAGCCCAGCTGGCATGTGCTGGGGGGTGGGCAGCCAACTGGGTGAGGGAGTGTAAAGAGGAAAGGCAGAGGAGCTGGGTGGCTGGGGGAGACTTGCTTCATGGTGACCAGGCTGTGCTGGGGAAAAAGCTGGGTGAGAAAACTGACTGGGAGGCGTGAGGGCGAGATGGGTGCAAGTGTGGGAGCTGGACTCTCCTTCCCTTTGTTCTTCTGTGCCCTCTGGTGGATCTGGGAACGACGGTCTTGGTACGAGACTCTCTTCACTTCAGTCCTTCTTACCCTGGGTCTGAAATGCAGGGAATAGCATGAATAGCTCCACTTGAGTGAGGACTTTCTACTCTTATTCATGTCCCTCCCAGTTAGTGTGGGATATCATAATAGTCTCCTGTGGGTAGCAGAAGAATACGTGCCTTCCAGCTCCGGCACCTCCGGAGGGATTAACTGGGATGCAAGTCAAAGCCTCAGTCTTTAGGTGCAATTAACCCTCTAGTGCAGCCAGCAGATTTCCTGAGGCTCTGCCAAAAATCCTGCTTTACAAACTAAGGTTTTTTGTTTGTTTGTGTTTGGGTTTTGTGTTTTGTTTGGTTTTGGGTTGTTTTTTTTGGATGTTGTTATTTTTATTGTTTGTTGTTTTTGTTTTCCCAGTAGGAAACATAAAGACTAGAAAGGACCAGTAGGCCTGTCCCTTGACATTTCTGCTTCTGTACCTCGAGCACAGATCTTAATTCAGTCGCAAAGAGTTAAACTAATTCCCTGCGGGTGCTTTATCCTCTTAATGGACAAGCCTGATAATCATTCTTACAGAAAGGACATTTGGTCTTTCCTCTGCAGTGGGAGAGTTGCACCTTTTCCTGCCGGTGATGTGCTGGGGAAGAGCCAACAGCCTAGAAAACACTGGTGTGATGGGGTTTTTTTCACCTCCAGTTCCCACCTCCTGTGCATTCCTCATATTCTACTGCGTGTTTGCTTTGCTTACCCACCACCTTGTGCTGCCACTGCTCCCAGTATCGACTCTGAACCCATGTTAGGGGAAAGGGTGGGCTGTCTGAAGACTGGAGCCTGGTAGCCTGGGTGATGGCAGTGTGAAGCTGTTGCAGGTCAAGGCAGGGGAAGGCAGAGCTTCACCATTTTAGAAATGGGAAACAGCAGCTGCTGGACCCCAGAGAGTAGTCCCAGAATTTCCCATTCACTGTTCCCTCTCTGGCAAATCGTTACCATATTTTACATGTGAACCAAAGTGTGGGTGCAGATTCTGCAGGGGAGATGGATGAGACCCTTTGCTGAATGACTTTGGAGCTGGAGCCCCTCACTCCTGAACTCTCAGGGGTGGGTTTGGTGAAGCTGTGCTTTGTGAAGGCGTTTGCTGATGTGGGGAAGGTGCCTATGGACAGTGCATTCGTGGAGGGCAGTTCTCTTTCTAACTAGGGGATGACGTTGCCCTCCCTGTTGCTCTCGGAGTATTTTTGCCAAGAAGCCCAGAACAGAGAGGAGCAAATCCCCGCAGCAAAACAACTTGTACAGGGTGGGGCACTGGGAGGCAGGGACTCTGCACAAGTCATTTTCCCTCCAAGGGTTCATTTCAATGTAAAAAAAAAACCAAACCCACAATATTGCAGCACGTAGCAATGTTGTAGGGTTTAATCTGTTAAAACCTTTGCAGCATCTTGGTCACTAGGCCTCTAAATAAAGGGAACAGATATTATATATGCTATTGCCTCCTTAATTTTCCTGTGGATTTTGCTAATATGTGGGCTGGAGTAACTTGATTTTTTTTATTATTTTTTTAAAAGGTTTCAGATGAGGTGTAGGTCTTAAGTAGCTCTTCCTGAATGATTTCATTTTTCCAACTTACATCTCTGCAACTGATTCTTCCCTCTCTTTCTTGCTTTTGTCTGTTCCTCTCCTCAAAGATGGCGCTGGCTTGTTTCTTTGTTACTGTCTTTGTGATCCTTTGGGGATTCACTTGTGCTTGATGAGTAAGCAGAGGAGGAAGATGTTTCTTCTTTAGGCTGTAAAATCCCCTCCAGTGAACCTTAGCATCACCGCTTCGCCTCCGAGTCACATCTGCTGCGGGAGAGGAAACACCACCTCTTAATCCCACACTGTCCAGACTTTCTCCAGTCAAAAAAAATCCTAGGATGCCAAGGAGGAGGTGACACGTGGTGCACTGAAGCTTCCTATGTCAGCAGTAGGAGATGCTCTTTGCCAGCTTGGGATCCAGATCTAAGTTAATCTGTGCGCAGCGAGTGATGAGCTCAAGCGAGGAATGTGCTCTGTACAAGGGCAAGAGGATGCCAGGATCACTGGGATCCTGATGGGACCTGGGCTGCATCCAGCTTCATTGGGAGGGGTCCCTTCTTAGAGGACAGTGTGGCAAGAGGGTATGTAGGAAATGGTTGACAGAAACAGGCCATGAAGAACAACACCTCTCGGAGGTGTTCAGAAATCCAGCCTGACCTGAGGTCCCTCAGCCTGCCACTGCTGTTTGCAGCCTCTGTGTGCTCCTTTCCCTTGTTCTTTACCCGTCTCCTCTTACGGATGATATTTTTTAACCTTTTCCTAGGGGCAGGAGATAGAAGAAAGAGCTGAATCCTTTCAGGAAAGAAGAGATGTGGTTGGCAGTAAGCCAGAACCGCTAGGAAGTGGGCAGCAAGCACGAGGCTGTTAACCTGTAATTTATACGTCTCAAATTTTGCGAGTGGTACTCCAGGAATCATTATGTATCAGCTCATTTGATAGTACTGTGGTTTAAGAGAAAAACATCCCCTCAAATTACTCTTTAATTTGGAAGTCAAGAGACTTATCAATTCAAATCTTAGCTCTTCTGCCCATAATTGATAATCGTGTACATTTAACAAGCCCGCTATTGAACCAGGCCTCATACTTCTAATTCATCAGGTAACTGCTGATTTTTCTTTCAGAAAGGATAATTGAGAGGCTTCCAGCAAAGCTGAGATCAAACCTAGACTGTAATATGGTAGATCCCAGGCTCTGCCAAGCAGTCCTTCAAATAGAATTTTTTTGGTATCTGTGTATTTAACCCCTCTGGGCTGGAGCTGTTGCTTTGATCCGCAGGCGCTGGAAGCCAGATATCAGGCTAGTTTTATTCGGGGGCTTTTTAACTGGACTTCCCCCCCCTCCCTCCCCAGTTGCTAACCCGTTGAGTTGAAAAAGGACTATTCCCTGAGATAGTGAAGTTAACAGATAAAAAAACAGCCACCAAAAAAAGCAGACCTGGATTTTATATGTGTTGTTTCAAACATGTGAATACCAAATATAAGGACCCTTCTGCTGTTCCATGTGTAGCTGAACCTTCTCCCCATCCTGCCTCAAGGTGGCAATGCAAGGTGCAGGCTTGAGCACAGACTAAGGATGAAATCCTTGCTCCCCAGTTTGACTGACCGGTCAGTGGGACTATTCCAGGTTTACTCTGGATACATTGTTCTTTTTTGATTACAAAGCTTTACAGTCTTGATTTCCTTTCCAGAATCGTGGAGCTCACCCTCATTGCTACCAGTGGCTATGAATGGTTTTAATGGAGTGATCATTCTCGCTGAAATACTGCTCCCAAGCACACAATCAGCCACATGCTGTAATTATTAATCATTCCCTCTGATGGTGTCTATCAACCCTCCATTTTGTTCTCATCAGATTTATTTTGCGTTATTTCTTTGTCGGTGAAAATGGGTTTGGAGTGATTTTTTTTTTTGGAAGCGTTGCGAGTTGGTTTGCTGGAATCCATCTCTCCTGGATATGAGACGTGTCTCTCGTCGGCTCCCGTTCGCTCACACACAAACGAACTGCTAATTAGAATGATGAAATTGCTGTGAGAGGTGAAACCTTCCAGTTGGCCAAAGAGAAGATTGTGGATTAATCTTTGTAAAGCTGAAAGCTGAACTAAAACTGCTGTTCAACATTCTGGTGCTAATGAGACTTGTATGTCTGCCACTCGAGAAGCTGAAAAGTATGTCCTGTAGATTTTGTTGGGAGATCCAAAGTGGGGGCTCACTCTTCTGCAGCATTTAGTGCTTTCATCTCCACAGCTGATGGCTGGAGCTGAGGATGCTCAGCAATCCCTATAAGGTGTTCAGCAGTTCGTAGCATCCGGTGATATAAAAGCAGTTTGCTCTTTATGGATAATTTTTGTACGTGAATAAAATCATCTCAAGAGGCAGATGGATATTTAGAAAATGGCAGAGTATGATTTGGAGAGCTGTTTGTCGTGTGTGTCCCCTGCTACCATGTTGGATTGCTGCTTCACAGTTTTTAGGGTACTTCTGCTTGTGTCAGTTGATGGAAAGGAGGAAACTGCTCTCGCCACCTTTGTGGAGCAGAGAGACACCCAGTGACTTACTCGGTGTCACGCTGGGCAAAAAGTCCTGTTCAGGGGCACTGTTTGAGCTGCTCTGGACCTGTTCGGGGTCTGATGCTGGTCTCTCAATCTCTAATAACATTTTCCCTGCAGCCACTGAGAATTTATACGTATGTATAATAACAAAGCTACGTATCTACGTGCACATACAAATAGATAAAGCCAAGGCAGATGTTTTGAGTCTGTCTCTGTGTGTTTGCAGGAAGCCGGCGGATAGTGGACGTGATGGATGTGAACACGCAGAAAGGGGTTGAAATGAGCATGTCTCAATTTGTGAGATATTACGAAACACCAGAGGCCCAGCGTGAAAAACTCTACAATGTCATCAGCCTGGAGTTCAGTCACACGAAGCTGGAGAACATTGTCAAGCGCCCCAATGTGGTAAGAGATCCTGTGGTGATGGGGTTTATTTTCAGCTTCTTCCTGGTCACCAGTTGCTTTGTAAGAAATAAAGCATGGAGTTTAAATGAGGTGATGTGAAATACCTGTGACTCCTGATAATTTAGTATTAGGATCTTGTTGTTACCCAAGTAGAAAGCTGGTCTTGACAGTGGAACTTAATTTACAGGAGTTAGATATGTGATGAACTCCTAATCATGCAATTTTCATGGAATCACAGAATGGTGGGGGTTGGAAGGGACCTCTGGGGATCATCCAGTCCAACCCCCCTGCCAGCCCAGGAACACCCAGGGCAGCCCATACAGGAACAGAGCCAGGTGGGAATATGATTCCCAGATATTTCACAGATACCCAGTTCCTCTCAAGATATTTATGGTAAATTCCATCCAAAATTAAATACCTAACTATTGTTCCTCCTCCTCTGGAAGCTCAAATTATCAGGAAGCTTAAATTCATTCTGTGTGTTTCCTTAAAATGTTCAGGGGACTCCAAAGCAAAAAAGTTGAAAACACATGTGTTAAATGCAGACATTTACATGTAATTACATCATCATCTTCCCTGCTATGTCACAGTTGGTAGTGTCAGAGCAAGGGGGTAGGTTTGTACACGTTATTTTAAATGTAGAGGGCTCTTGTGATTTCGTTCCCCAATGCGGTCACCAGCAGTGAAACTCTGACCAAGCTGATAAAAATGATTTAATTTATCACTGAAATGTAGCCATGGGCAGATGAAGGTTAGAGCCTCACCTCAGTGATACACAGTGATGGAGGAAATGGCACTGGAGGTTTCAGAGCATCTTCTCAGGACACTCAGCAGAGGGTTTGGGCATCGCTCCTTCTTGAGCAGGGAGCAGTCACCTCTCCAAAGCAGCCTGTGCTGCTTGTTCCCTCTATCTGCACGTGGCACTGAATACTCAAGGCACTGCTGGGTGTGAAACTATAGCCCTGTGACGCTTTTTGCCTCATTCTAAACACTATTCTAGTTATACCCACAGGTTCTTTTTTCCTCTGGGGACATCTCTTGCCTATGCAGACAATATAAAGACCACACCACTTCAATTCTTAAGTAGGCTTTCCTGTTCCGTTACACACGTATAAATTGAATATTAAGCACATATTTAGAAGTTTGTGCAGGGTGTTGCTGTCATTCAGATGCTAGCGGGCAGTTTGGAAGTGCTCTGGGGAGTTTCTGGCATCAACCAATCCTGGTTTTCCTGAGTGCATCGTGCTCAGTGAGCTTTTAAAACATCTGTGCACATTTCCTGGGTGCTCAGAACTGGAAAATGCAATTAGGTACCTGTTACCACGTGTAAATGAATACTTGGTATCTGTTTAATATGCACAATCGTTTGTAAACTCGGGAATGTTTAGATCTCGCTGAAAGAGAGACTTGTTCTCCCATTAGGTAGTTGGGAATAGAAGAGAGGGTGCTGGGGAAGTGGGTGCTTGGAGCAAGTCCAGTACATAAAGTCAGATACTAGTGGAATGCTATCTTTAAGCGGTTCCCTTGGATTCTGCAGAGCTCTTTGAACACACATAAGGCAAAAACACTTGATTGATGTTCCCTGTTGTGTAAAGACTGTGGGTTGCAACATCAGGATGTGGGAATTTTCTGAATTGGAGCAGCAACCGTCAATGTTGTTTTCACACACAGTTGTGAGATTCCTGGAGTTGACTCTATTTCTACTGGCTGCACGATGTCCTTTTGCCTCCCCTCAAAGTGCCCTGTGTTAGCCACAGTACCTGGTGCAGATGCAGACTGGGGAGGGGTCAGCCCCAGTCTCCCAAGAATTTCATGTGCGTTTCATTATGTGTGTATGTATGTATTATGTTTCATGTGTGTTTTCATTATGAAAACCCTTTGGGGATACAAAGAGTTGACTCATAGGAGTGACATTCTTGGGTGGGCCTCTAAAAAGATTTAGCAGTCAGGAGGCTAAGTGGGGTGCTACCTGTGCCTGAATTGGCCTTCTCTGTCACACAGTCGGAGGACAACTTCCTCACCAACGCCCGGGATAGGTCTTGCAGCCCTTATTGACCCTGTAAATGGACGTTCGTCCACATCTCACGATCGTTTTGAGCTGGGTCGGGATGTACAGCCACACTGTGGCCAAACGCAGCACTACAGTCTGCCTTGGACTTCCCAAATTCACTGGTGTTTTCCACTGTTTTGAAACCTGGCCCATGTGATCCACTTGCATAACCAGAAGGGAGTGTTAAGGAAGGATATCTAAGTCCAGGCTCCATGATAAAACAGACCCAAGAATAAGTCACAAGCCTGTCCTTGCTGTGGCTGTGATGGACAGCTTGCAGACTGTGCTTTGGCACCCAGTACAGGAGCTGGGGTTCAGTGTCCCTCTTCCTCACCTTGCTTGGCACTATGTTTGGCTGTTTTATGCTGCCCACACTTCCTAAAAGTTTGGCTTTTAGTCAAGAACTTTGCTGAATTTAATACCCAAGTAGAATGATGAAGAAAGTGCATAGTAGGCGATAATGTAATTCCTGAAATCAGACTTTGGCCAGAACAATGGTGTTAATGTTCCTTAAAATGTAAGGTATTGGAATGGTATCATCTCTGTCATGTTTTATTATGATGTTCAGAAATGCAGTTTCTAGGCTGTTGGCTACAAAACTGCATCTGAATTCAGACAGCGGGTGTTGCTGCAAGAGGGAGGCGCTCGCAGTGCCCATAGGACAGAATTTGCACCCAGTTAAATCGACTGCAAAAGCTCATCTCATTTGGGTTTGGAAAGGGATGGGCTGTGCTGATAAAATGCTGCACTTTAACAAGTTGGGTCCACAGGACTTTTGCCAAACAAGCAGTTTTTGCTGTCTGTGAGTGTCTGTTGCTGCTGTTGCTGGAGTTGTAGGCAACAGGAGTGTGTCCTACTGTGTGTTCAGTAACTAACAGTTTATTTTGGTGGGGCTTTCAGGTGGACTTGGTCGACTGGGTGGATAATATGTGGCCACAGCATTTGAAGGAGAGGCAGACGGATGCTACCAATGCTATTTCAGAGATGAAATACCCCAAAGTGAAAAAGTAAGTTTGCTTAAGTCTTTAAAAGGCTCTACCCTTGACCTCCTTAATTCCTTTTACAGTTTGCTGTATACCATCTTTAACCAAATATCTTTCAAAAGTGCATTTTGAGTTTTCAGTTTTGAGCAACTCTGGTTTGAAAATGGCAGGCTGACCTTAAATAGTAAATCCTTCAAAAATGCTGCCCAAAAGAATCACTTCACAGGATGCAGAGATGTTGTACGGTTCACACAGTGTAGCCCAAGTCCTTCTGTAGGCTGGGTTCAGATCCTTCCCAGGTTCTAAACTACTAATGGCTGAAAAGTTATTGGCTGAGAGATATTTTGTGAAATGAACTTGAACTCCACTCAATATTTTTCATATGTGTGTTTGGAAATGTCCTAAATGACTTGCCTAAGGTCACACAATAAGCTGGTGGCAGAGCAGAAAATAGAACCCAGGCATCTTGCTTCCCAAGTGGTTCATCTACTAAATAACATTATTTATATTCTTCTGGAGCTAAAAAACTGAATCATGATTCAGGGCTTCAGGATTCGTGGACTGTACAAGGTAAAAGTAAAGAAAACAATCTCTTTGCTGTTGCAGGAACACTCCAGATGCTGGGGGAAAAAAAAAAAAGTAGCAAGTAAACAAAGCAAGGCAGAGATGGTTTAAAGGATAAGGTAGCAACATGATTAACAGAATTTAGCAGAAAAAGCAGAGTATTTTCTAGCAGTTCACTACTTGCATCATGAAATGCCAGATGGTAGGTTTCAAAGAGGGATTTTAGAGAAGTAGCAATTCAACAGATTTTGACATGGAGCTTTTCCCATGTGTGGGGGATGGCCCGGTGGAAAGGAAGGAGATGCCTGATGAAGAAGCAGACACAGCCATTGAGGTTGCTGTCACTGGCAAGGTGAAGGTGGAGGTTGACAGCTTGATAAACTAGGAGATGTGATAGGTAGAGGGAAGCTAAACAGTGAAAGACTGTAAGCGCTTGAAATGTGACAACAGAGTTTGATGTGGGGAAAAGGAGTTGCCGTGCGTGAGAGTTAAAGGCAAGGGTGATGCGGCTGGAGGGATGAGGATGTTGCTAGTGAGCATCATCCAGCACAGAGACTAGAGAAAGCTGATTCACAGCACTGTTGGCACAAAAGCTTCATCGGTTTGAAGAAGCAATGAAGATAAAAGCAGTAATGTTGATAGTCTAGGAGCCCAGGGGAAGAAGTTGTACTGGATCAGGACAAAGATCCATGGCACTCAGTAGCCTGTCTGCTGTTGGGTGCTGTCATAGATGCCCTGGCAGGGGTGTAAGAACAGTGTGAGCACAAAATGATGCCACCCCTTAAAATTACCTTCTGAACTTCCACCATGTGCCATTCGGGCAGGGTGGAAGTGGTTTCTGTGTGCTTACTGACTCTCAAGAGATTCCTCCTCCATGAACTTGTCCAGTTTAAATATGAACTCCTCAAGAGATGAGCTTTCTCCATCTGGGGAAATTCAGATGGACCCTTTCCTGTATAGATACCGGTCCCAGCTATTGCTGGGACTACCCAGAGGGTCTAAGCCCTTACTAAAGAGATCGTGTTCAGTTGTGGAGTTAAATGTCAGTGCTGCCACTTGTTGTTTCACACCACCCATTCTTTTAGACGAATCATCAATATTCATACGCTTTATTAATGCCTGTTGATGCTCAGAAATTGGATTGTTTCATTTCATTCTTGTTCTCCGCATCCTCACCACACCAAGAGTTTGCAGTATGCGATACCCACCATTAACGTGTTCCCTACAAACAAAAAGCACTCCAGCGAAAGCGTTGCGGTTTTTGCAGACACAGATGGCGTTACCAGACACAAATGTCTGTCTTGGCTCCCGCACGTTGAGTTCCGTGCTGGGAGTGAAGTTAGAGAACGCTCCATCTGCTGCGCCGCTTCGGTTCCTGGGAGCGCTACGCGCGCTGGAGGCCGCCCTGGTTTTCACTTGGACTTGCACCACTAACTTTTTAAAAAAATTCTGGGTAATGAGGTTATTTTTCTGTCTGTATCTAAATGACCTCTTACCTAATAGGAGCCTTAGAGGACTGAGTTAAGTGGGGAAATGGTTTATGTCAAAAATGTGTAAAACTTTCCAAGTGCTCTCTCTCCAGCAGTAAGGCCGTGTGAGAAAGGAAGGGGCTGGCTAGTTGAGGCTGTAGTGTGACAAACTTCAAACTGCTCAAAGTTGGTATTGCCCTTGAAAAAACAGTCCCAGGCCCACAATATCCCATCCTCACTGCTACAACACGGCGGTGTGCAGCTGGAGTAAACTGGCCCGGGGACTGGTCTGGCAGAAAACCACCTCAGAAATAAAGAAGAAAAATTAGTTACTTTTTGGGCCATCCAAACCACCCCATGACTGGGTGGTAAATGCTCATGCCAGCTGAAGGGTGGTGCAGAAGTGTGAAAAAAACAAAGCAGTGGGATCAGCAACAGCCCCCTTCTGTGGTCCACATGAGATGCGAGGCCACAAGACACTGGGTGAGCAGACTGAGCGGCTCCCAAGGAAGCCCTGCTCCTGTCTCCGCTCTTTCACATCCCTGCGCACAAGCTCCTGAGAAGGGCCTCACCAACATGGGAGCTTGGCTGAGAGTGGGCAGTGTGCTGCGTGAGCAGAAGAGAAGGCAGTGCTGGTCTGACATCAGGGGCAGAAGCTTGTTACATCACCATGGACGTCTGTGGTACTTCAAATCCTAAGGGTAGGAAACCGTAACAAAAGGAAACTAAACTGGGCTCAGAACTGCTTCCTTTCATCGCGGTGCACCAGAACCATTTTCAGGTAGCTCAGAACAAGCTCAGATCTAGCTTTCTGTTTAAATTAAACCAGGTCTGAAGCAATCTGGATACAGCTGAACTTGAACCAACTAAAAAAAAAAAAAAAAAAAAGGTAATGTGATTTCTCATTTATCAAAACAGAGAGCCCTGCTGAAATGATTATTCTCTTTATTAGGTTTTGCGTTTGTAACCTTGCAAGCTTATTTGCAAAGCAGTGGCAGTGAAATAGCTACACTGCCAGGACATCATGGCTGTAAAATCAGTTAGCAGGCACTTCTAAGAACTTAGAATCTTAGAGTGTTTTGGGTTGGAAGGGACCTCTAAAGGTCATCTAGTCCAAGCCCCCTGCAGTCAGCAGGGACATCTGCAACTGGAGCAGGTTTCTCAGAGCCCTGGCCAACCTGACCTGCAATGGTGCCAGGGATGGGGCAACGACCGCCTCTCTGGGCAGCCTGGGCCAGGCTCTCACCACCCTCAGTGTGAAAAATGTCTTCCTATTATCTAGTCTAAATCTACTCTTTTAGTTTAAACTTGTCACCCCTCGTCCTGTTGTAACAGGCCCTGCTCAAAAGTCTGTCTCCATCTTTCTGACAGGCCCCTTGAAGTCCTGAAAATCTACAAGAGGGTCTCCCTGGAGCCTTCTCCTCTGCAGGCTGAACCCCCCCAGCTCTCCCAGCCTGGCCTCCCAGCAGAGGGGTTCC
>JANHGN010019816.1:135553-236332 GCA_024605025.1 Megaceryle maxima | reverse complement strand
TCACAACCTCTGAGCTCTGTCATTCATCCAGTTCTCAATCCACCTCACTGTCCACTCATATAACCCATACTTCCTGATCTTGCCTATGAGGATGTTACAGGAGACGGTGTCAAAAGCCTTGCTAAGTCAAGGCAGACAACATCCACTGCTCTCCCCTCATCAACCCAGTGAGTCACACCATCACAGAATAATGATTATTAAAAATAAAAATAAAAAATATTATAAATTAATAAGATAAAATCAATATGCCTCATCCACTAGACTTCTGTACCTCCAACACACAATGTTAAATCTTTTTCTTCACATTCAGCAAGACTTAAGTGAAATCTGAATTCATGTATTCCCTTTATGCCACAAACAAATTAGCTGGTATTTCAGGAAAGCACAACATGCTACACGGCTTGCAAAAAAGTTGCCAGCCCTAGACACCAAGTACCTGATTTACATGTAGCTTTCCACAAAAGCTTTGA
Organism: Megaceryle maxima; assembly: GCA_024605025.1. Classification (NCBI taxonomy): domain Eukaryota; kingdom Metazoa; phylum Chordata; class Aves; order Coraciiformes; family Cerylidae; genus Megaceryle; species Megaceryle maxima. Next base: position 235,862 of record JANHGN010019816.1, on the reverse strand, counting down.
AAATCCACATCTGAGCACATGTGGAGCCAGCTGTGTTACAAGTGCTGGGGGCAGACAGAGCCTGGGTAGTAGAAGGCCTGGTGAGGTGGCAGGAGCAGGGACAGGAGGCTGCTTGGGTAGGATGCTGCAGGAGGAGGATACTGCAGGGGCAGAAGACTGCTAGGCAGTGATGAGTGGGGTCCTGTTGAACTCAGCCACCCCACACACAACATGGACCTGACTATATAGGTCTGGATGGGGAGAAAGACTTTGCCAGCAGTAGTCATTAGGGTAAGGCACATGAATTCAGATGACTACATAAAGGTTTCTCACATGTAAAGGTAGAGAATCAACACATCTGGATTCTCTAGCTTGCAGAGTCTTTGCTGGTTTGCCATCCAAAGTATCCAGCAAATGTGACCTGTAGTTGCTGCAGCAGTTGCACAGCTGGTGGGTGCTCTGTGCAGGCTCAGGACAAGCTCTCTGCTCCAATATTCTATGCAAACCCCATTTGCTATTCTTTAAAGTAAACTCATAAATCGCCCTCTGGTCACCTGTAATCCTGGGGGCTTATCCCTGCTTTCCTCTAACTGAAATATTAAAAAATGGATGGATTTTGAACATGAAATATTGTATTGATTGATCCTGTGCTTGGATTTTGCAGTACAATGTGTGTAAGTAGGAGTTTTCATTATAAATCTCATTTTAAATGGTTTATGACTAGCCTGTTTCAATTCTCTCTAGGCTCAAAACTTGTTAGATGTATTTTAACCTGGAAGATAAAAACTGTCTTGAAAATGAGAAAGAGAGTGAGAGAAAGAAAATAAATGATGTAACTTTCTTTAACTACAGGAACATATCCTGAATCAAATACTTGAAAGACTTAAATTTGTCAGCCCTTATTTCTTTTCATAAATTGGTGGTTTTTTGAAACAGTAATTCAAGTAATTAAAAATGTCAGATTCTGTGCACATCCTCAGGAAGCCACTTCTTACATTCCGGGTAAAATACACCTATCACGTAGGACAAAATTACCTTTTTAATATTACTGAAAGTGGCTTGATTTTTCCAAAAGCTAGGAGGCTAATTCTGAATGTTCCACAGTCCTCCTGTGACGAGGCAAAGGTCATGAAGAATTTAAGGATATATCTTTCTTACCTATGCAAATGAGAGAGCAAATGAGTGAATCAGGGTGGGACCTGGGAAGGATGCTCAGGTGGTCAGAAAGTGCAGAAAGTGCTGTGTCTTGTTTCAGTCTTTCTGTCTCCTTTTCAGACTTGACAGACCAGTAATACTCAGATGATAAATGAGCACCTAACCAGTTACTGGCCCAGACTTCATCCAGTAAGTCATGTCTGTTTAAGGTTTTAAGGATGAGGACTTTCTCTTTCCAAAAGTTACAGATGCAAGAAGAGAAAATAGTCTCTCCTGTTGTAAAATTGCTGCACTTTTTCAGATTCCATTTCCTACATTTTAATTTTAGCAACTGTTTAGGCATATGGTAAATGGTATTCAGACATAACAGGCTCTTGAAATTGTAGTGATGAATGTGAAAATCTGAAAGCCAAGTTAAGTTCTTCAATAGACAGTTTTGCTTACCTGTATATGACCAATCAATCTCTTCAATCAATTTCCGTTGCTGTCTGTAGTATCCGTCCACTGAATCTGCAAAACAGGAATAAATGTACAATATAAAAACCAGAACGCTAACAGGAAAATGAAGTGTAGATGACACAGAACCCTCCAACAAGATAATCAGTTTTAATTACTGATTAATTATTTATTCTTGTCTTTATCTTGGACCTCGAATTCTAAGTATTGGTAAAACAGATTACAAATGCCATGAACACTGTAGCATATAAAGGACACAAACAAAGGAGACAGAAATATTTTCCCTTTCTCTTTCCCTTTCCCTTTCCCCTTCCCTTTCCCTTTCCTTTCCTTTCCCTTTCCTCCCCTCCCTTCCCCCTCCCCAGTATCTCTCCCTCTCCCCATCAGGCTTTCCATTTTCAAATCAATAGTTTCCCCAGAAGAAAACACCTTCTGTGATATCCTTTAGGAATAAACATTCTAGATTACTTGGAAGTCAATGAGAGTTAAATTTCCACTTCAGTGTGGTCAGGATCTACATATTTTGTCTAGAATTGTACTACTGATAGACAGTGAACATAATATTCTAATACGTCATTCCACTGTGTGCTATCATCAATTCACTTACTGTAGCTGACATATGTTCAGCTACATGTAGAGAGAAAAAACTTGTCCAACATAAACTTTATGAAGAGACAGGACTAGATATTAGATACTTTTTCATGACATTCTATTTCTCTCAAGAGAAATATCTAACCTTATAAATATTGATTTATTCTGACTACTGAATAACCAGTTATCCTTAAGTCAGTACACCTCTAGCAACACTACTGATGTGTGCAAACAGATGGCTATACCCCCTAATACTTACTAATGTATGTAAACTGAAGATAAAGTTTTTTTAAGACTGCAATTTTGAGAGTCATGTTAACTAACTTCATTAAATAGTTTTAGAGAAGCACAATATAACCTATTTAAGAAGTAACTGCATAGGAGCACACTGAGCACACATATGGATTGTACCATAGAATTCTGCTCACGTTCTGCAAGAAATACAATTGAATGAAACAGTTTCATTGCATCCATTTATTTTTCTTAATGTACAAAAATATGTAGTGCTGATTACATGATATTAAATCATAATTGCTATTTGCAAGGTTAGAAATGTTCTGTCTTACAATGACTTTTTGCTACATTTGAAGTCCATATGCTTTAATAACTTTATCAGGATTTTTGCCTCCTCCATGAAATTTCAAGTGCCCTCAGATGTTCATCTCTTCCCTTTCTCCCTCCCAGGCAAAAAAACAAACAAACAAACAAACCAGACTTGCAACACTTTGTAACATTCACTGTCGACTAAGATTTCTACAAAATGATTAACCTTCACATGTAAGTAACGACACTGAAAAGGGATTTGCATGCACCAGCATTGTCTTTGGACCACATTTTCAAGTCAGTGTGCACTGTGCTCCCTTCTTTAATTAATTATGTAAAAGAAAGCTGGTTAAGTTCTGATTCACAGGTGTTAGCTGCTGTCTCCAGTTTCCTCCTTTATCCATTGTCCTCCTAATTGTTACTTCAAACAATCAGTTGAGCATTCATATGCTAACTAAGCAGGGTTTGGGCGTGAGAGCGTCCCACCACTTTTTAAATCCCACATGGAGGTCTGATGGACAAGGAGTGATAGCTTCAATGAACAAGAAAAAAAGGGGCAAGGTTCACTTTTTTGGTGCATTACACACTTATAGACTCAGTAAATCTTACGGAAAGTCTTTATAAATGCCAGGAGACGTTAGGAGTTCATATACCTTCTTTCCTTTGCTATTCACCTATTGTGGTCCCACAGCCCCTTCACAGCACACTCACAGCTACGCGCTTTCTCACATCTGCAGGCATTGACAATGGTTTTGGTCTTGCCTCTTTCCACTATAAACATGAGGCAAAACTGGGGAAGGAAAACAAATTCCACTTGGGGAGGGAAGCGACTGAAGAACAATAGCTAGCACGAGTGCCAGAGAAAAGCTGTCCGTGAGTGTATGAGGATGACTGAACACAGCAACGCCATGCAACCTATGAAGCATTGCTGTGTAAACTGTCAGTGTTGACCAGCGAACAGTGTAGAGGCCAGCTGGAAGGAAATTAAATTTTTTAAAAAGATTTCATTTTATGCAGAGTTAACAAATTGACATCTCATCTGCTCATGGTATATGACAGCAGGCATTTCTACTTAAATAGTGCATTTAAATTCCTTACCTTTAATTTAAATGACTATAGTAATAACGACATCTTCACAAGAGTGAAGGCAAAACTGATGTCAAATTTGTGTTTTTCTATGCAAATCTATCATACTGTTACTTGATACGGTCAGTAGGACTCCTGTGACACTGACTGACATCTCAAGCCCGTGCCCAAAGTAGCTTGAATTTTACTGGTTGAGGTGCTGCTTCATGAAGTAAAAAATTCTTAATGATCTCTTCTGCTTCCAGGAAGCTGTTGAACATGTTTTCATAGATTCTTATTTTTTTCACAGAACAAGGCAGCTCAGTTGTGGGGTCCTGTTTTAAACAATTTTGTGGTTATCTTTCTATGCCTCTCAAGAAGACATGCAAGATATCATTAAATGCTTTTTGTTCCCTTTTTCTACCCTCCTTCAAAGACAAAGTTCTCTGAGGCTGTGAGACTTGTTTCTTTTACATTCTGTCCAAACAGTGCACACCTCAGTGCCTGAGGCCCATGAAGTCAGGAATAATGGTGGCAAATGCTCCCCTGCTTATAAGCAGTAGTGGGACCAACTGATTTGTGGCTCACCTTGTCTCAATGTTCAGTCATAAGGGCAAACAGAGAAGATGGGTTTCTGGTTAAAGCATAGTGCTGGGTGTAATGAGGTCTTATAGATATATTTTCCTTTTTAGGAAGTATAAATAATCGGATTTTCTTTCTCCTGACATGAGTCAGTGTATCCCTTTTGCACTTACTGGCCTCGGGTGAGTTGCTTTTGATTTACTGCTGTGAATGAAACATTCTGATCCTCAGTGTGTGTTTGTTCATATTGTAAAGGTAAAAAATTAATATCTTTAACAGAAAGAAGTGCCTGTGAGGGACACCATCTTAATTTAGCACTTGGTGCCAGGAAAGTGAGTCAGAGAAGTGGAAATGGGACCGTAAACCTCTGAATTCTGTCAGGGAAAACCTGAGACACTGAGGCAACAAACCCCCGATTCCACCAGAAATCCCTCTCCTAAGCCTCAGTAAAAAGGATATTCTGAGGACAGTGCCTGAGACACAAAGTATGCCTGGGGATGCTGCACTCCACATGTTGTTTTGCTACCCAGGATATCTGCTCAGGCACAATCTGACACTGTAATTTACACCAGGATGCTGTAACTTTACCAGCCTTTTACATCTTTCCTTTTTGCCACAGCGCTGTCAAAAGGTATCAGCTGCTAGATTTGAAGAGGACAAAAGGACAACCTCCTTATGGTTTTACCTATACTCAGCCTGAACTTGTGAGCCGCACCTGCAGTGGAGCTAGCATTTACAAGAGTCTGATGTCACAATGACTTATTTATGGGAACTGGGACACATTAAGTAATGTCTGCATTTGTGAGATTTCCTACAAACAGAGCACTGAAATTCTGCATGTACAGCAGGGGTAGGCACTATTAACTACACATTTAGATTGTCAACATGGTTTTGTCCTGGGAAGTTAGGTGGCACTCAGTATTTTCCTCCTGTCCCAAAATCTAATTTGGGAGCAGCATTCACCCAGTCTAAGTGGATAATGGCAACGTGTTACAGATATGGAGCTAAAGGCTGTGTTGGCATTAAAACTGATGGGAGTTTCGATTTCCATGGGCAGGATTCAAAATGTCGTTCTTAGGCCAAAGAAGAGAACAGGATGCCAGCAAAGACATGAGCAATCACTGAAAATATGGGATAATTTTCTCTTTGAGAAATACACAAGTTCTTGTTTTAAATAAACAATGTTTCGTGATCTCTTCTATGTACACTCATATTACTCACTCTGCAGAAACTGGAAGCCGCAAATACCAGAAGTTTACATAGGTTTGGAAAAGATTTTAAAAGCCTGTGAAGAAGAAATCCACAAATACCACAGTGATGATGCTTTTGGCTCACTAACTCCACTGATGAAACTGTGAGGATTATACTGGGAAATTCCCATTGCATACTGCCCTGTTTTAATGCACTTGCCTAGGCATTTGCTCTTGGTCTGATTGGTTATCAGACAAATGGCTGGAAGCAGCAGAGGAGCTTTAAATTTTTATTCAAATACATATTGTGCTTAGTCAGGCACTCAGTGAACTGTTTAGGAGAAAAGACCATTTACCCACATTCAGATTTTCCACCACACAAACTGACCCAACTCTACTGAGGGTGACAGAGATGCACCAATTTATATCTAAATGTGAATGTCTTGGACGCTGCTCGCTCAAATAGAGTGAGGCTCAGACTTTAAGCCCTATTTTATCTACTATCTCTGCTCTTCATCAGCACTGCTATAGACTATAAACATTTTGAAAGTCATGTTTTTAGATGAAGACATAAATCTCTTCACTGAAGAAGAATTAGGACTTGTAGAACAAAACCTGAAATGGTATGGTAAGAACAATGGTTATACAGGGTAGCCGAAAGAAAAGCTGTACATGGCTAGTGGCTAAGAAGTGGGAGACCAAACAAAGTTGCTGCTAAGAAGTTAAAGAGAGGAAGACAAAACTGCAGAACTGGCATACTAACAAATTCAAAGAAAGAAGCTACATGTGATCAAAACAGATGCTAAGTGCTTTTCTAATATGAAAAGAATGCAATTAAATAGATCAGATAGACTTCTATTATGCAGGTTCTACATCTGAAAGTAAACACAGAACCTTAAACACAGCTAAAACTGTGCAAAATCACCTCTGATGATAAATGGAGTGTTTCTTCAACAATCATCATTTCCTTATTTTAGCTCCTTCCATTGACAGAAAGGTCGCAGGACTCACTTCTGTACCTTTCATCCATCTTGTAATGGTGTAGCTTCACTGCCTAAACTGAAATAATTCTTGATTTACACTGATGGAGGAAATGAAAAGATTTAGTACACAACCAACCTGCTAACAGTCTTGAAGTTCTAACTGACAGGAACTATCTATAATTTCCTTTGAATGAATGAGCTGCCTGAGTAAGGTCTCTCTCTTAAGGATTTATTTAATTTTGTAATGGCATCTGTAAAATCCTTAAAATCATTAAAATGCTTTAATAATCCACCTCTACAATTTCATTGATTCTTTCTCCCTGAAAGCTGAAGTGTCTAAAGGTTTTGTCAAAATGAGTCTGAGAATTCCCATAGCCTTAGAGAAATTTGGAAATCTTTTTTTTACCCACAGTTACTTCTGTGTAGGGTTATTTTGGGCATCAGTACAAGTTCAGATATCTGTAAAGAGTCAGTTCCCTTCATTATGCTTGAGTGTTGGCTGCTTATTCCAATACAGACTGGAAAAGTGAGACTTTCCCTACACTAAATTAAAAATAAAACTTCTCTTACAATTTGACAATTGTGTGTATTTATTAGCACAAACTGTAAAACCTAAAAGCAGTTGTTAAGCATCAGAGGCACTCTGCTTACTTGTCACAGTAAATAGTGCCATGAATTAAAAAGATAATCCCTATGGTATCAGATAAAGTTAATAAATCACATTTAACCACAACTTTCCAGTGTATCTGTATATGCAAAAGCAACAAGGACCCCAGTTTGATAATTTTTTGTTCTACCTCATTGGAATTTTACATGTCTGGGGTTTACAGGGCCCCTGAAATTCCTAAGCAGCCAGTGTAAAGTGAGAGGATCTCAGGATACATGCATATAAATTCATGGATTCAAATAAAGAGTAAATCCAGAGCAGATATGAACAAATAAAAACTCAGTCAAGTCAGTGAAGCTATAGCCATTTGGTTTCAAAATGAATTTACTTCTCTTTTAGCAGTACCAGAGAACTAAGAAAAAGATAGAGTTGATCAGAACTGGACTTTGTTTAAACAAAAATAGTCATGGTAATTTAATTTTATTTGCATAATCCTGTTCAACATTCTGGCTATTCCACAGACAAACTTTTAATATTCTGATTTCCAGCAAAATTGTGTGCCAAGAACTCTAATAAATACAGTTAGAAATGAAGAATATGTTCTTTACCTCTTATATTTAGCATCTAAGTATAGAAACATTTACAATTCCTTTTCCAACAAACAAGAAACATTGTGATAAACATTTCAGAAGTGCAATTAAAAATAAACCAAATTGAACTCCTATACCCAAAATCTCAGAGATGACATTTAACTGCTTTTTCAAATATTTTTAAAAATCATTTACCATGTTTTTCCAATGTCTCCCTACCTGTTAGTATTAACATCTACAGACCAGTAAAGCTCTTCAGCTTTGGTAGAATCTATCTACAAATCTTGAGAGCAGATATTATGCAAGTTGTCTCAATGGAATATTTACCAAAATAAATGCTTTTTAGCATAGTAGGAGCTGTGAAATCAAGTTGTTCGAAACTTTGTCTTTTGCAAACTATTTCAATACTTAAAATCATCTTGTGGATCCTAATGAACAGCCTTAGACTGAATCCTATGAAGGGGGTGGGAGGGGATACGGAGAGAAATATACTCTTTTCTAAAGGAGGAAATCTTTAACTACTAAATATTTTCCTTTCCCATTTTTTGATGCTGGAGTTGCAAATTTTACTCAACCATTATCCTTCCAATCAGGTCACAGTAAGTTTCTGAAAGGTGGCTCTTTAGTTATCAGTATCTCCTTTTGCTTCAGGGAGGAAGTTACTTGAAATGTCTTAGTGAAATTCTTTTTTCAATAACAAAGGAGAAGATCTAGGTTGCCCTGGATGATTTTTGTATAAGTATTCATCTAAATCTAGGAATGATGCTACATACCTTTTATAAAACAAAACCAAGAACATTCTACTCCCTTGAGGAAGCTCTACACTCACAACATGAAGAATGAAAAATTCCAAAGCTCACTGTGGACACCCAATACCAACTGCACAGCTATAAAAAATTATGTCTCTCTTTGATAAAAAATATATTAACATAATACAAACAATACAATGAAAAACTTGCAAACAAATGTAGAACCTGACTTTTTTGTCAAATCCTAATGATTTTATTATATATATGCATAGGTATGTCCAGATACACTTACATCTGTAAGGATTTGTCAAAAAGGGGTACATAAATATATAAACATACATACTGCAATTTCTAATGATTTTATCATGTTATAAAGATCATGTTTACTATTTTCACTTAGCCGTTTCCTTATTTCAACTAATGATATAAACATATCAACTGGAAAAGAAAATGGAGTGTTTCACAGTTGCTAGAGACAACAGAGAAAAATGTGATAAACACTGGCAAATTAAAAACACAAACCAAACACAAAACTAAAGTCATTTAATGGATGGGTTTGGGTTTGTGTTTTTTTTAATAATTTTCTTTTTACTAGAATATGGCAGAATTATTTAAATAGTGGCATAAGGGAGATCACAGACAAAATAAGCAGAATAATTGCAATTACTTTAATTCATTCATGATACTGCATTCCAAAGTACACTGAGGTAAGGAACTAAAATCTATGCTCCCTCCTTCCCTATAGCTTCTCTGACTGTAGGACTAGAGATTCAAGTGGCCACTTGTGTTTTCTCCCACTCCACTCAGGTTCCCTCCATGAGGAGCACAGGGCAGTACCCTCCCTCCTGTTCCTGCATGTAACTGGTATCTGCCTTTTGGGTGTTCTTGAGGAGCAACTGCCACATAGATTCACATCTCCACAGGAAGAGGAAGTAAGTGAATCTGTTTCCTGATGTCCGTGGAGTTTTCAAGCTATCAGGGTGAAGTGGAAAGGAGAATTAGTGTAATACCTTACATGGACCTTAATGATACAAATGGGTGCTCTAACATGGTCTAATTTTGAAAGGGTGTCTGAAAAATTACTGATTTTTTTAATTAGAAGCATATTTCAGATATGAAATAGACTCCAAGATGCTCCACAGCATCCAGACTGAGAAATTCTGAGAAAACTGTAAAGCAGAATTTTAAACACTGGGGAGACTTTCAGGTTAAGAACTGGTGTACCTGTGAAGTCAGGCAACTAGTTTTCAGTATTTTCAGGACTTGGGTAACTTTGGACTTAGACATCTTTCTTCTACAGAAGTTTCACTTTTCAATTTGATTCCTGCTGTTTAAAAATACAAAAGACTTTGGAAAAATCACTGTTGAATAGGCCAAACAGACAAACTGACTTTCATAGACAGCTGAAAACAAAAAGGTGTACTGATTGTTCTTGGAGGTGATTGTTTATTGTAAATAACCACAGCAATATCAACACTCGATTTTTTTTCTCCGTCAGACTTTTTTTTTAAAAGGAGATATCAAATAAAATAAGGTCACGCCAATTTAAAATGTGGGATTTTTTTCACATTTCATGTCTTGACTTTATTTTTTATTCTCTTCAGTACATTGTTATCTATACTGTATCTACCATTCTCTATATATTTTTAGGTCAAATTCTGTCCCATGTTTTATGTATGTCCAAGAGAGTACCATGAGGGAAACAGGAATCCCATCCTAATCCTGTCCCACATTACCCACAAAATGGAAACTTCATAGACAATTTTGGAAAGAAGACACTAATAATATTTAAAAGTGGAGAATCAGATGTTCTGGTCAGCTATTTTACATGATCTATATAGTCATGTATCTTGCTCTTTTGTATTTAATGAATCTGCTCTTCATCTTGGAGATGGGGGAGGTAAATCTGCCTGGGAAGCTATGTAAGGCCCATAACAGTAATAGGAGACAAAATGCAGCTTTGTGAGATCAGAAAAAACTAACCAAACCAAACCTCCACAACATTGTCTTGTTAGTTCATATTCTTTCAGTTTTAATCCCTGTTCAATTCTGTCAGCAGACATAGACCTAGCTGAACAAGGTTTGACCCAAAATGTGGAAATAATAGCCCCATCAGATGATAGATACATGGTTTAATCAATCATTGTAAACATGAAATTTCACCTTACTCCAATAATCATTTCCCTTTATAATCCAACCTTTCACTAAGGCAGTAAAAAGCCTTTTCCCAGTTCTCAGGTGGTGGTGGGGCTTCATGAAAAGCCTTAATTTGTGCACTGAACCACAAAATGGAGGTTCTGACCTCTTGTTACTTGCAATCCTACACTGAGTGTATAGCACAGTTTGAACTGAGAATCTCATTGCAGCAATCCCCCTAGGTTTAGGTTAGTTCAATACAACTGAAAGTTCATATATTGCAGCAGTCAGCCGTCAACGCTCAATAACCAACTGCAAATTGACCGTGACTTTCTAACAGTAAGAAATTAAATCTCTGAAACAAGAATCTGGAAGCCTGATAATGTCATTATGATTCATAGGCAATTTTTTACTACAAACTAAACACTGTAACATGAATAAATTAAAGACAACTTACCTAACTATTAATTTTGTTTTCAGCTAATTGTAATGACTCACCTACCAAGATTAAATGATTTTTATTGCCAATTAATAAAGTAATGAATTGCTCTATCAATTAATGGCAACCAGAATCGGGGGAAAACATTATCTAAAAATGTAAAGCGAGTTAATGGTTTGAGCACGCTTAAATCTTGCAAGCAGGTTTCAATGCACCTAAAGTGAATTGTGAACTGATGATGTCATTCCAACATTGGGATTCACCTGCTGAAACTCTGCTGGTTTGGATTTCGACTCCCAACAGAATTAAGGGGTTTGGGCTCTTCAGTGAAGAAGAAATAGTTCTATAAAGGGATTTTAACACTGGACTTGCACTGGAAGCTCTCAAAATCCTCAAAGCCCTTGCTAAGCAGACACCTGTCCTTGGTCTAGGTGCAGAGCACTAAAAGCCTGGGTAAGGGCATTAATTAGCAGCCTGTGAAGGGCTCCCCCTCCCTTATGAATATTTATATAAAGGTTTTATGGTACAGGGAAAAACTTCAATAGGCCGGACTCAGTGTCTTCTGTGACTATTCTTTGGGCATGTAATTAGGATGCTTTATCCTAGAGCCAGTTAGACACTTCTGCCATTGTGCTGGGGAGGAAGCTGGGCTTACACATCACATCTAGTAATGCAGAGTTATGAATAGGGGATGGCCTGGAAGTTTACATGTAGACTTAGAAGAAGCTCTCTCACTGCCTGTTTTCTTATAAATGCTTCCAATTAAGGGTGCGGGCCCAAACACACAAAATGAATAGAGTACTAAACCTCCCTTCCTCGAGTGAGCAAGGAGGGTTTAAACTTCTAGGTCCTGGAGAACACCATGGGAAAAATAAAACTGCTGAAAGTAAAGGAACACACAGTTGACTCTACCAGAAAAAACTCTGAGACCTAATAATATATATATATATTTATAAGTGCATATCACAGAGTGTTACAGAGAAAAGCAAACTGCATTCCAATGGGGTAGCAGGATGAACAATCAGCACAATGTAATAAACCGGTACGGTTTCAGTGACCATATATAAAATGGCAAAATGGCCCAACAGGACAAAGCTTAGAGGAACAATGCACGTTTCTCTGAAAAGCAGCTCTTGAACACAAACAAGCAGAGGCCTTTCTTGAGAAGCTCATATAACATCCACAGCAGACAGGTCACCTTGTGAACAGCCATTAAAGAGTGATGACTGCAATATAATTTGAATTGCCATTCAAGGGACAGCAAGTGTGCCAAATGAATACAGTGACACCAACCTTTAGCAAATAAAGTGCACAAGATTTTTAAAGGATCCCCAAAATATTTCCAGTTTTGATAGCAATGCCGCTTTTTAGGATACTTCAAAATGTCTACTATTTTTCCAGAAAGGGAAACAGTTAAATTAAAATTCTCAAGAGGATCTGATGAAATCTTGTGATGTGCTGATGTTTCACTTATCTAGAATGGGCAGGACTACAGTTTCAAGGAAGTTGAAAGAGACATAACAAGCAAGGTAAGTGTGTAACAACACCAAATGATGTTCAGCGTTGACAGACATAGCAGGAAAAAATAATTGAAAAAAAGGCATTGAGAAAAACTATTTCTACTTTGTTGAGTTTTCAATTAATTGTATTAGCTGAAAGAAGAGACCAGGGCATCCCTGAACAGCTAAATCAAGTTCTTCATTCAGTGTATAGCTGGAGTCCAAGAAGTTTGGAAATATGTCAGAAATGGTGAACAAAGAACATTATTGCCCCTTAACAAAAATCTAATTAGTGAGGCTTCATCTGGAAAAATGCATTTTGTGCTGGTCTTGCCTTCACAAAAACAACTAAGACAACAACATGGCTGAGAGGGAACACTGATGAACGTGACCATGGAAAAGATCCAAATAAAGGGATATGGAGAAGGTTAAGAATGGTTATTTTAGGAAGAAAACAAATATAAAGAATAATGAATGTTGTTTAAGATGAAGACTGGGAACTTTTGTTCTCCCTCACACTGGAACAACAAGAGCACCCCAGGGCATTAATGAGAAAACTGAAAGCAAGAAAACCAATGAAAGGATGCACTTCTTATTTTCCCACACAGAATCACAGAATGCCCCAGGTTGGAAAGGACCTTCAAGGTTCATCTGCTCCAACCCCCCTGCTGAGAGCAGGGACATCCTCAACTTGATTAGGTTTCTCAGAGCCTCATCAAGCCTCACCTTGAATGTCTCCGAGGATGGGGCCTCAACCACCTCCCTATTCCAGGGCAACCTATTCCAGTTTTCCACCATCCTCATAGTAAAGTACTTCTTCCTAATGTGCACCATCAGCAAGTCTGCAGATGACACCAGACTGAGTGGTATAGATGATATACCAGAGGGAGGGGATGTCATCCAGAGGGACCTGGACAAGCTAGAGAAGTGGGCCCAGGAGAACGTCATGAGGTGCAACAAGACCAAGTGCAGGGTCCTGCACCTGGGTCAGAACAATACTCATTATCAATACAGGATGGGGGGCAACTGCCTAAGGACACAGACCTGACAGAGCGGGTCCAGAGGAGAGCCACAGAAATAATCAGAGGGCTGGAGCACCTCTCATAGGAAAAAAAAGGCTGAGGGAGTTGGGAGTTGTTGAACCTGGAGAAGAAAAGGCTCCGGGGAGACCTTATTGAGGCTTTTCAGTACTTTAAGGGGACCTGTAAGAAAGATGGGCAGAGCCTGTTCTAACAGGACAAGACATAATGGTTTTAAACTGAAAGAGGATAGATATAAGGAAGATTTTTTTCCAGTGAGAGTGGTGGAACACTGACACAGGTTGCCAAGAGACATGGTGGATGACCCATCTCTGGAAACACTCAAGGTCAGACTGCACAGGGCTCCGAGAAACCCAATCTAGTTAAAGATGTCCCTACTCTCTGCAAGTGAGTTTGACTAGAGGACCTTTAAAGATTCCTTCCAACCCAATGCATTCTATGGTTCTTTGATTCAGAAAGGGACCTGGCATAGATGAATGACTGTGTGTGAATAAAATACTAAGGAAATACCTCATTTCCACCTAACGTGGGATTTCATGCCTGTTCTTCTGAAGCATCAGTACTGGCCTGTGAGACAATACTAAATGCAGGTATGACCCAACACAGCTATTCCTGCTATTTGCATACAACACATGAATGATCCACAGCATTTGGTACGGTGATAGTACTTGTCCTGGATGAAAGGCAGCTACTATTGAAACTTCAAACATAACTTACTGTTTGATAACAAACACTCTACTTGTATCTAGGTAAGCATCAAAGTTAACTTTGAGCAGTTGGCCGGAGCAAGTCATATAACTGACTCTTCCCTTGCTTAGATTCAAAGGAATGTGTCCCTAGATGCTTTTTAGCAATGTCCCCCTTGACAATCTGAAATTCTGTCAGGGACAGCAAAACACGACTGTGAACTGCTATACCTAGTAAGCAGAAAAATCTCAGATCTGTCAGTTGCAGCTTCCTTACAGAACTAGGGATTACTTGACTTTTGTGTTGCAATAACCACCATGTTCAAAGATCAAATGTTGTGCTTTAGACAGTACTGCCTTTCACTCCTCTTGTAAGAGATCGGGATAGATTAAGATTTTGCCCTAACCAACTCTACAGAACTCACACCTATAAATCTGTGGGCAATGGTATTTTCAAATGGCACAATTCTGTAACTCCGCACTGTACAGTTCATCCTCAAAATCTGATTCCTCTACAAAGGCTTATTTAAGTGACTACTGCTATATTAATATTGCTTTTTCCTCTGGACATTTTCTAGATATTCTGATTTATCTAATCATGTTTGACCTAGAGAACCAGAATAGCCTGATCTGGCCATTGACCCATATGCCTCCTATAAAGGCAAGAGATATTCCTGAACAGTAGACTTCTGTCAATTCTCTTACTTTTTCTTGTAACTTGTAAGAAAATCCTTGCTGATACTGTCTGCTCCCATGGAGAAAGACAATTTAAATGTCCTATAAAAATGCCAGCCATTAGAGTGCTTACCTAACTGCTCTTCTTGTCCTGATGAGATGATGCTGTTGCTTACACCATGATCATCCATCAGTTGTCTTTTCCCTTATGTCTTGAGTTACCATGTTTCCCATTATAGTTTTAACATCCAAACATCTCCATTGTTGAGCAAGAACAGGGTATAATAGTTCTTATGAACAGAATTCCAGAAATTTACAGCTCTTAAATTAGATTAGGTGCAAGTAACAGCTGTTCTTGCTGTATTAATTCAGAGCTCTGCATTCAAAGATCTGTCTCTTCTCACTGGAAAGCTGATGGGTAATGCCATTTTCAAGGAAGTTACAATGTGAATTATAGACACCGAAATTTTAATTTTCTTACATTCATTGTTATTTACTATTTTTAACCTCGTCATCCTCATTGTCATCAAAAGTAAGCCATTCCTAATACAAGTCTACTGTTAAATTGTGAGAATATCCCATAGCAAATTAATTAAAATATGGAGCAGAAGGATCCTTCACTGTATGAGATAGGTGAAGATAAAACATGTATTATTTAATCTTACAAATTAAATCTCTGCTGAATCATCAAATAAACACAGGTTGCCTAATGCTACTTCCTTATACTGTAATTTAATTGAAATGCAGGAGAAAAACCCAAATGAGGCTGCTATGTATGATTTCTTCTGGTAAAGGTGAAGGGGAATATAGGCTCAGTCACTTTCCTCTTACCAGGGCAGCTGGACCAGCAGAACCATTTATGTCTGAAGAAAAGCAAGATGAGGTGGGGGACTAGTTGTGAATTCTTGTTATGTCCTGTCAATGTCTAAGACTCTAAATCACAACATTTGCTCAAGCCCCTCTATGTCTTGCCTCTCAGGTGTGTTGGCCACCCCTGCTCAGGCAGGACTCCCACTGCACTGACGAAGGCAGTGAGGAGCGGTGCTGCTGAATCGCCAGTCCTAAAGAAGCACTGCATGAATTCACTCAGCAAGCAATAGCAGAAGGCAGTAATGAGCCAGGACAACTATGTCATTTTCATGCTTCTAGCTGTCCAAGTAGAGGCTGTAAGTAACTGCAGGGTTTGGTTTTTTTTTTCCTTTATTTCAGATATGTATCCATTCTTCAGATAACTCTTAAATTTTTTATGCCCCTTTACATATAAATTATGTGTTTTGATTGTAGCAGGTGACCAGCAATAAACTCTTTCAAAGAGAAACCTTTAAAAAAACCCATGTCCAGGTCTGATTAAGTTGACTATCTGAATTCAAAGCATGTCTTGACTGCTTTCCATGAAAACAACTGATCCTTTTCATGGGTTAACGCCATTGTAACTTCCTCTACACATTGAACAGATTACCATGGACACAAATTCAGACTCCTTCCATTCACACAAGGTCCCTAGACATTTACATAAGTCTGCAGAGAAAACAGGCAGCCAAGCTTTTACTGGCATGAATATTGTGATGAAACTTTCAAACAATACATACTTCTCTTACCTAAAATATAGTTTATAGCAAAAACCTGCTAATCAGTTAAACAGTAGTGAAAAAAATATTTTAGGTAACCGTTTAGAACGGTCTTCTAAAATGTCCAACTACCTTAGGCTAATTTGTATAAAATCAAAAAAGTTTGGAAACCTCCTATGTACAATAAAAATGCTACTCCACTATGCCATAACAGTGACATTTTTTACATCAAAAAATTACTCTGGAAACCACAGCAGTGCATCTATCACACATAAAACAAAGATATAGTATCTTCACTTGACTAATCAGGTGTCCTCAACGCAGTTTGGCTTTGCTTTTTAAAAATTATAGGCACTTTTTCTATAACCAGCAACAGACCCGTGATTACAAAATGCCTCTTGAGGAGAAAACCAGATCTTTCAAAGGAACCTGGATCAGTCCTGTTAAGCTAACCTTTTGGCAAAGGGTATGTAACAGCAGGAAGGTCGGTGTCTTCCTTTAACAGTCTCGTACTCAAAAGGCATGAAGTGATGCACAGCCTGTCCCAAATGCTTCAGCTTCTATTTCTGAGCTTATTACCACCTATTCTTTAGTCTTCCAACACTCTCAGCTCATTGAGGGCTAAACAACATTGTGTCTTCCCGTCACAAAATCCTCCCTCTACTGGCTTCCAAACCTTGCTCGGAAGATTCTGCTTCTGCAAAATCCTTCCTATGACTCTGTTGCATGCATGCTGAAGGAATTTCCACTAATGAAATATATATTTGGTTTTTTTCCTAACAGAATCACATTGAAATTTTAAGTTGACTAACATTTTCATAGTGAAGCACTTTCCATCTAACAAAACTCGAGGATTTTAATGAAAGGAATTCTATTTTTTTTCTTTATATGGAGCCTATTTTTACAGCCCATAAAGATAATTAGAAATTGAACAGATTTCTCTTTTATAGTTAAGGACGAAAATTTTACAGAGTTCAGTATTAATTGCCAGTTTCTCTGACAAGAGGTGAATTATTTTTAAGTCACACTACCATGTAACAATGATAATTACAAAGCTCTTTCTTGTCTCCCTTATGCACCCAAGCCTCTCCACGAGAAACTGTAGGTCCATTAAAGGATCTTCTGCCACTGATTTTGCTGAGACCATCAAGCTCATGTGTGATCCAAGAGTACAAAAACCTCGTAACATTATCTAAAATGCCTTCAATAGCTGGGAACAAAATTTCCACAAATGAACCATAAGAATTTTTTCCCTTACCCTATTCTTCTTTAAAGCCAAGTATGCTTTAAATTATCTGCTCATCCCAATACAGGGTTTAACATTTATTTCCAAACAATAAAATATATTTCTTAGTTAAAGCAAATAGGGAATTTAGTAATAGGCATTGGATATTCTGAGCAAATTATTCAACCATTTATTCTGTTTAAGAGAATTCTAGTAAGTAAAAATCCTTAGATGACATCAATAATCATGCATGCATGTATGTAGTGACCTCCATCTGGGACATCAAAGCAAATGTTGAGGCTGTACCTTAAATTCTGCTCTTACAATGAATCTGGGAAGAAATCAAGCATCCTGACACTCAGATGAAAGACATGAATTTTGAATTTCTAAGTGATCTTTGTCTGGGGGCACCCACGGAATAGATGATAGTTGGGAGAGCAAACTGGAAAAATCTTTCTTCAGTCTGTTAAGTAACTACCACTAACAACAAATATATTTCATATATCCACATGGCTTTCTGCAATTCAGCGTTCAATACCTCACACAATATTCTCTGGTACTACATATTACTAACTAAATACTTCAGTTTTACCATCACCTTCAAGGGACTTTCATAAAAATAAATCTCTCCATAAAAAGAAAATAGCTTTGCTGTGATAAAAACGAATAAAAAAATTATATACTGTTTCATTCATGGGAAATGTAAATTTTCCAAGCTACAAGTGTTGATTATTTGAAGCTATATATGATCTACGATGGAGAGTACTTCCTCTTTCCAAACCATGGGTTTCTGCACAAGTATACTGAAACGAGAGAAGGGGAAATCAACCTTTTTTTTTCTTTTCCACTCTAAAAAAATGACATATGGAAGTAAGCAGGAAGTAGGTGCTCTCTTTGGAAAAGGAGTAAGGGCACACCTCTTGCTGGTGTGCTGGCTACAATCTGTGTGAATGGCGCCTTTTGCAAGTTCTCATGAGACACATATTATAGGTAATTAATCAAGAGATAGGTAACTGTATCAAAACCTACTTTAGAAAAGTTTGAATCTTCATCCCAAAGTGGAAAGATATTTGGTCCTTGGATGGTTAGAAGATATGGATCAGCATTAACTCTCCCCTCTCTTGTACTCAGGCACAACAGAAGGAAGGAGCCATGGCAGCACAAATGCCCTATGCATCTTTCAGCTGATGTTAGAAGGAAAATACAAATAAAAGTCTAGCTTTCTACTGTAAATTCCAAGTTTCATAGAAATGTATTTTGGCTTTCATTAGGAGAGTGCAACATTATGAAGTCCTCAGAGAACCATGGGTTTTTGTGAATACCTGAACCCATTCAATTTTGAGGTCAATATGCAGAGGAACACAGAGGGTGTATATGGGAGTTTTTGTTTCTTTATTGGTAAAACTTGCACCTGGGCTGAAGATCAAAATGAAGCCATCACATCTTTCCAAAACAGGACATAAATATTTCACCTCTCTTTCCAGAAGAAAAGGAATTAAAATTATAGTGCAGCAGAGTGGCAGGTCTTGGCACACAGTGGGTTTTCCTAAGGCAGGGAAATGCCAGGGCAGTGGAGAGATATACCAGGAGCTGCAGCTCTCACTTGAGATGCTGACAAGGCCGGGGTACTGCCAGGGAAATGGCAGGATATGGTTGGCCTTCTGGGCTATGAGAGTACATTGCTGGCTCAAGTCCAGCTTTTTATCCACCAGTAGAATCATAGAATCATTAGGGTTGGAAAGGACTTCTAGGATCATTGAGTACAACCTTCATCCTAACATCTCTCTATCCATTAGTCCACTCTTTTTTTAAACACCTTCAGGGATGATGACTCCACCACCTCCCCCCCAAGTACTTCTCTGCAGGGCTGCCCTTCATCCTCCATCCTGTACTGACACCAAGGTAATGTCCTGACATGGATGCAAGATCTTGCACTCATTAGGTTCAACAAGGCCTTCTCCAGCTTATCCAGGTCACTCCGGATGGCATTCTCTAGTGTGTCAACCAGATCACTCAGCTTAGTGTCATCTGAAGACTTGCTGAGGGTGCACTTAATCCTGCTGTCTATGTCATTGATGAAGATATTCAACAGCACTGGTGCCAGTACAGACCTCTGAGGAACACCACTTGGCACCAATCTCCATATAGACATCAAGCTGTTGACCACTAACAATGTGACCATCCAACCAATTCCTTATCCACTGAACAGTCCCACCGTCAAATCGCTATCTTTCTAATTTAGAGAGATGGATGTTGTGGGGGACTGAATTAAAGTCCAAAGATATGATGTTCATAGTTCCTCCCTTGTCTACTGATGTAGTCACTCCATCATAGAAGGTCACTAGATTGGTCAGGAAGGACTTGCCCTTGGTGAAACTATGCTGAACTGTCTCAAATCACCTCCTTGTCCTCCATGTGCCTTAGCATAGCTTCTAGGAGGGCCTGGTCCATGATCTTTCCAGGCACAGAAGTGAGGCTGACAGGCTGGTAGTTCCCAGGGCCCTACTTTCTACTCTTTTTTAAAAAAGGGTGCAATGTTTCCCTTTTTCCAGTCACCGGGGACTTCACCTGACTGCTGTGATTTTTCAAATACCATGGAGAGTGGCTTGGCAACTACATCAGCCAATTCCCTTGGGAGCCAGGGATGTATGTCGTAAGGTCCCAGTCAGATTCCCCAACACTGGACATTTTTAAGATTTCAGCTGGGTGGACTTCTAGGCCATCATGTCTAGACCGAGCTTTTGCCAAGAAAGGCTGGACCAGATGATTCTTGAGGTCCCTTCCAAACCGGTATTCTATGATTCTGTGATTCTATAGTGTATATGTGGAGGTTAAAGAATAAATGAAAACAGAGCTTAAGGAAAAAAAGAAAAAAGTCTTCTCAAAGAAGAACTCTGTTAATCCAGAACAGGACCCAAATCTTCTCTGCTTTCTTCTCTTCTTTTCTCCTTCCTTCCATTTGTAATTTTTTCTTTTGCTTTATTTTACATCTTGAAAGTTTTCTTGTATCTTCTGCTAACTTTAAGTTGTCCACCTTCCTGCCAGCCATTGTTCCATATTCACTTCCTTCCAGATTTCTAATGTTTTAATTGCTCTATTTAATCCATTTTCATACACCGACCATGCAAAGGCCAACCGAGTGGACAAGGCCTGTAACTTCAGCTGCTGCCAGAGCAGCAGGCTCATATGTCACTGAAGAATCAAGACAGGCAATGGCTGAAAGACAGTTCCAGTCACCAAAGCAGTCAGATCCTTTCTCCTATGGTCACCTCAGGAGCAGACCAAGAGTTTTTTAATGGTCACATTAATTGCTCTGGCCCGCTCTCAGTGGCTA
Organism: Megaceryle maxima; assembly: GCA_024605025.1. Classification (NCBI taxonomy): domain Eukaryota; kingdom Metazoa; phylum Chordata; class Aves; order Coraciiformes; family Cerylidae; genus Megaceryle; species Megaceryle maxima. Next base: position 214,770 of record JANHGN010019816.1, on the reverse strand, counting down.
TCTGTATCCCAGAGGAGGCAGCCATCTATCTGTGTGCATGCACATGGTGTCAGGCACGTGCAAGAAGTTCAGTGCAATAGGAGTAAGCTTCTCAGCCCTGGTAAAAATAACAGCTATGGGCTGGCTGCTGTCATCAAATTAACTCCCCAGGGAAAGCAAGCTGCCAGCCATGGGCTGACTGATGGATGAATTGTTCTCTGAAGCTGCATATAACACACAGATCATTGCTCAAACATTCTCTTTTTCTTGTATTAAATTCAAGGTCCCCTTTTCACCTACACACTTGTGGCTCAGCCCACATCTTCGATTTGATTTACCCATCGTTATCTTCCTAGTCCCCAGAGTCCCATTTGGATTTCACAATTTACCTTTATCTTTATGGCTCTTTTCTCAGCATACTCCTCTTACACTGCTAATTCATAGGCTGAGCCTTGTCATCATCAGCAAAGCAAACTCCTTCATATCTAAAACACTTTATTAATTGTCACACACTTACTTTCTCAAGGCTTGTCATTATTAATTTTGTCATAATTAGATCAAGGATGATCTTATCTATGCTGAATGCCAGGTAAGTGCAAACTAACACTTGAACATTACTAGGGTTTTTTTTTTTTTTTTTTTTGAGTAAATAATGGAAATTCTGTCAGTATTATTTCTGCCTACTATGAAGGTATGCAATGAAATAGATTAGAGTATTATTAAGATGAAATCACATTCTATATTCTTATTCTAGGGCATGTTTGCTAGTTTGATGTCAACTAATTGTTAAATCAAGCAGAGATTAAAGGGTTGCATTTTAATTCATCCAGCAATGTCTGGCTTGTTGCCAAATGACAGAGCTCACTGCTCTTATACTGGCAGTATACTGTTTTTTTATGTTAGGATTAAGGTTTAATCATTCACTAAAATATGTCTGGTCTCTTACAAACTCCATATTAGCAGTGGAAAAAAAAGAGATGGGAGGATCTAACTGTAGGGGATAACTTTTATTAGTATCTTTATTTCTACTTTTAGAAATTCTATTTCTAGAACTAGGGAGGCTATGTTAGTGTATGTTGAGTAATAGGTGGCTCTCATTCGAGCACTGAATACTCCACATTTTTGGCCATGTTTTGGATACTTTCCTACATTAAAGAAAGCCGATGCTTACAACTGGAACCAACATTCTTCAAATTTCGTTTGCTGTATGGTCATTTGCACTTTGCAGTTAACTTTTTCTAATTTCTTCATGAGCATCTCAGTCACTTAAATCCAAGAATATCTCTTGGACAATAGCTCCTCCCATAATATCATCTTCCTCTTACAAATTTATTTGTTGTATAATATATGCCAGAAAAATATAATGCCTACTAGAAGTACATAAAAAAAAAAATATGGACACAGTTCAGAACTGAGTATAATTTCTTTTGATCAGGATTTGCACCACTTTGTCTTTTTTTTTCTGACAATATAATGTTAGAATTTTTTATTTTTATTTTTTACATAGGAAAGGACAGCTTATTTTTCTTCTGATGTATTTTTTTTTCCCATAAAACTAGAATATTCATCACAGCCATCATGGAATTCTGGCTTGGAGGAAAAACAAAAAAGATCTTTTCTTTAGAGCTGCAAGTAGAACATGAATTTTATTTTCTAGAGAGAACGCAACCCAGTCAAGCACATTTGTTGACTAGAGCCTTGGGTGGATTCTTAAAATAGCCATCATTATAGACACTAAATCAAAATGAATTTAGAGTTGTTTTCTCCAATTAAAATAATTGTGCAATTCAGCTGAAACTTATTTCCACGTATTGTCTCCCTGAAAAAGAACTTAAACTTACAGAACTTACATGCCATGCCAGCCTGTTTGCTCCCCCTTGCATGCAAAAACTCTTCCCAGCCACAGTCCTTAAAAGTCTGAGGTTATTAACTCCTCTTTGGATGTTGCCTTACAAAACCTTCTGTTACCAAAGGCTTATACATTTTGGTGAACACCAGCAAAGTCCTTGTTTGATCTGTAATGCATGACTAAATTCTGTCCATAGAGGCAGCAGTGTGCCATGCTCAGGAGCAGTGAATTTTACCATCAACTCTTGGGTTTGTATATTGTGCATGGAGGCAGCATTAGGCCTAGGTGCATTCATCATAAATGAAATGTACTATTCCAACCAAACTACCTTTCAGCCTAAGAATACTCATCTCTCTTTTGAAAACAGTAAAGCTCCTTGGGGTCTTTTTAGGTCATTACAGCCTGAATATCACTGTAAGCACTCACTTATTAACAACTATTATCATGAGTTATTTGCAATATTACCAGAACATCCACAGAACTCTAGCTGCATTGGGACTGCATGTTGTGTAAAAAGAATTTAAATGATAAAGTCAGATATGGATGCTTGCCACAGGCAGTGACTGACACCCAAAATCTGGTTTGCAAGACTCCCTCCTCCCCAGTCAGACAAGAACTCTCCTTGCCTTTAGAAGAACAGGATTTTCAGAAAGGAAATCTGGGTCACATCCATATGTGGGACAAAGGAAGATAATGAGGGGAAGGGGAGTACATAAGGTCCCTTAGGAGCAGGAGAAGAGAGGATGGGTTGTGGGTTACCAACAGAGAGAGTCCAAGGTAGTGTGGAAGTGCTGGTAGAAGGGTAGGGGCGTGGTGTCTCTTCCCTCCACAAACCCATCACCACTCTTGTTCTATCACTTAACTTCTCCTTGCAAGCATCAACAAGTGTCTTTTCATAATTTGTTCATTATATATTTGCTAGAAGTATTACAAACCTATGTATCTTTAGAGTTTACTGTGGTGATGATGCCAAGAAAGTTATATAAACAATTCCCGTTAAAAGCAAATATACAAAGACTCCTCATCTTTTGCTCTGAATAATTTTTTTTCTCTCTGTTGTGATGAATGAGTATCTCATAAACTGCTCTGCAATAAACTACACCTGGCTACATTCTTTATAAAAGAAAGAATAAATTGGTAGCATTAACCTTTTCATTTTCCTCACTATGTGGAAGAGAGTCATTAAAAACAACTGAGATTGAAAGCCTGGGTTTCAGTCACTTCATTTCTCTCTTGGTTTGGTGACGTGATGTCTGTAAAAGCCATGGCAGGAATAATTTAACTCTCTTCCCCAGTCTCCTTTTCTAGTAGTTACAAATGGCAAGTAGTTTCAGACTGCAAGCAACACCAAGCCTAAAAACCATGAGCTAAAAACCTTTCACAAGTTCCAAGTGTTTATTATTTGTAAACTTTCTCCTCCCTCCCTCCTCTTTGACCCTTTTCCTTTTTTTTTTCCTTTTCTTTTTTTCCTTTTTTTTTTTTTTTTCCTTTTTTTTCTAGTTTCCTCCATTTGCTCCCTTCCTCTCAATCTCTTTGTGGGATTTCTATGAACTCTATGGAGTAAGGACTTTGGAAACTATCATTAACACTTCTCGTCTTGTCAGTAGGACTCACCATATTTTTTTTTCTTTTTTCTCCCCTAAGTCACCATTTACTGGAAGACAAGAGAAATCTAGAATGGTCCTTTTATTAATTTTTAACATACACTTTTTTTAAAGGAAAATAAAAAGAAAGGTACATTTGTATACACTGCTCACTTATGCAATTGAAACTTTTGTCCACATTGGTATTTGCCCTTACGGTCACAACTTAAAAAGTTACTTCTGAATTACAAGTAACTGGTACAGAGCAACACCTCTCTGAAGTCAGAGTTGGAGACAACAATGATGTCTGAGGACACTGCAGTGTAGTAACAGGCAGCAAACACAAAAGCAAGAGCAGTGATTCATGCCCCTTTTTACCTGCAGTATGGAGGGCATAAGAGAGAAAAGCTGTACTGACTAAGTTGGCACCCAAGACCACCTAGACAACATGTGTTGCAAGACCTCGTGGACCTGAGATAGAAATAGAAAATAATGGAAGCTAATGGAAAATAGCTGCTGACAGCCACCAGCCCTATAACCATGCTCACATGTCCACCTTCATAGCATGGAAAAGAATGATACATAAAGAATGACACCGGATATTATTATTGCGATTATTATTATTATCATCAAACATGACATATGGACCCAAGTTGTACTGACCACTACACGAGGAAAACCTAACTTTTTAGGACTGTCCTACCACACTTCTAGCTATACACAGGATGTGAACAATAAATTACAGCAATTAGAAAAAATAACATCAGTTGTGTCCCCATTCATTATAACTGCTTCTTTTGTGAGATGTTAGAGCTTTGTTTTATACAGCAAATGCTTATCAGATTTTGCCACATTTCTCTGTGCTGACTTCCAGGCTGGTTCCATGAAGTAACAAGCCTTGTTGCAGTCCACGGTTTCTGGTACTGCTGGGTAAGAATTTCCACTTAGGATTATGATCAGAGAGGATCCACCAAAGGATTAATGTTCAGATCAGCTCTTTTGACCCAAGTTTTCAGGTATAAATGTACATGCAGTCTCACCTATGTGAAGCCATGCACATGCTGAAGGGACTATCTTGTCATCAGAAGTAGTACACCTCTGCTCCTCACATGCACTTCTCACATGGTGCTGTCCACCCTACTATTTATGCAGTGGGGTTATTGTCTCAGGGGTCTCAAGCAAACTGAGGCAAAGAAGGCAAAATGAGATGCCTGGGTTGACACTGCCTGCAAGGTTCAGTTCACAGGTCTCACAATTTTCAGTTTCCTACTCAATCACCAGAATACATCAGGTCTCCAGGAAAATGCTTCTCTTCACCTGTTAAGTGTTGCCTGGGGCTTACACGGCACTCAAAGGGATACACCAGGGGCTCCTACTGACTGCAGACAGACCTGCCTGCACATACATACGCCTTGGGTCCCACAGAGACTGCAAAGGCTACCTGCAGAACTTCCTCACAGTGGGCTCTGCCCTATAACATAACCTTTTTTCTTTTGAAAGAGCTTTAAAAATGTGAGTGTGGTCTTGTTCGCACAAAAGACCTTTGAGTAAAGTATTACTACCTCTACCTTACAGGGAAGGAACTGAGGCAGATCTGTTCAGTACCTCTGTGAAAACTCTCACTTGCAGGAACAGCTAGAAAAGACATGACAGATTGCTGCTTCACCAACCCTACTGCTTTTTGTACTGACTAATATATGATTTTTTTTTCCCAGAGCTTCTCCCATTTTCTCTGACCAATCAGCTTTTCTTTTTGTAATTTATTTTATTTCTAAATTCCCCAGGACAGGTATCATGTTCCTGCTCTGTGTTCATACGGTACTTTATGCAATGAAACCCTGATCACTAACAAATGCATTTATATGTTGTGGATACATAAATAATAAATGATAGCAATTTTCTGATTATATGGCATCTCCACATGTCAGTTTAACCTCAGATCCCATTTCTGTTCACATATCCAACAAGTGTAAAAGCCCAGTTACCAGATTAATCTGTCCATGGAATGAAATAAGGATAATGTGTAATTCAAATGGCTATATTTCCTGTAACTGGTTACATATTTTTCAAATGTTTGTAAAATTTCTGAAATATATTGGTATTGCATCAGTAACTATAGTACTAACATTTAATCCCTTGGTAGAAAACTTACGGACAAGTATTGAGAAAGCTTTTCCCCCTCATTTTACTTGGATATAACTTCATTTTGTTATGATAATGGCAATATAATGAGTATTTTTCATTTACTCAAACATCTATTAGGGAGAACTGTTGCAATTAATCAAAGTAAATAAAATGTTTCTGAAGATGCCTCCAACAGGTACACATTATTTGCATGTAACAGCACTACAATAGCTTAAAAATATCCATCCATTCTTAGAAACAGAGTCTTTCTCTAATGCCTTTTTATCTTCTTAAAATGTTTTTCTTTCTTCTGCCCATGAATAACTGGAAGTTATTTGAGGAAGTGCAGAAAGTTTATGAGCAAATACTACACTGCATTGTACCAAAGAACCTCTTAAATTTTAATCACCTCATGAAAAATTGAGTAAGTTAGGGAAACATTTGGTGGATGTCATTGCTGAACCCACAACCAGCACTAGTCAAGCAAAGATAACCGCTGCTTTGCTTTGTATTTTGCTCTCCGAAAAGACTGTGGCAAAATCAAGCTTCTAGACTATACTTTGTTACTTTATAAAATATTCCTACCCTTGAAGAGAAAACAACAGGCTTTCAGACCTATTTTTATAATTTAAAGAAAAAAAAATCTTACCATTTTCTTTTTTAAAATCTTACTAAAGCATATGTGTTGGAACATAGGACAGGTCAGAATATTTTTGTTAGGTTCATTTCTGGCACTGTATCAGAGTGTAGTCTTGTAATTGCATAGAAATTAAAAAAAAAAAAAAAAAGTGAAGAGGGCATGAAAGTCAAATTCTTCAATTAAGTCTTCTCTTCAGACCGTACATGCAACTGCAGGCTTCTTAGGACTTTCAGAGTCATTTAGGCAATACAAAAATACTAAAATGGCCTCAAATCAACTTTTGGAAGGAGCAACAGCAAATCTTCCTCTGGCCCTCAGCCATGCCCCTGTATTTAGCAGTTTGCCCCTGTTCTGTCACTGTATCTCTCCAGTTTAAGTCATGCATTTATTTCCTGCTCCGGAGTGATCAAAGCTTTTTCCACCTAAGACAGAACATTTTAATTGCCAATTTAAAAGGTTTTTAGGAAGTTGCTTCATAGATTTAAAATAATTAGCAACGGCCTTAGTACTCATCTAGTGAGTTGTATCTTCTAAGTGTTACACAAGCATTAATTAATTATAGGTTTGACTAAGCCTTTAAGGTTTTGGCTGTATTGGGAGCTGTGTAATATGCTCCACCTCAGCTGAAAGCCTTGGAGATATGGGGCTTTAAGGGAGGCTTAGTGACTCATCGGGGAAATGAATCTGTTGTCTCTATGCCATCTAAAGCAGCTGATTTTCTACAAAAGGAGCACATGCTGTATTTTCTTCCAGGACACTGCAGCTGTTGCTCACTTGGTTGCCATACCTGCCTGCGGCAGAAAATCTCCTGCTATTCCAACAGGGATGGTGCAAATGCATGCACTTCCTACACAGACAAATGATACAGCTGAACAGTTTTCTAGGAGAGATGAAGTGCACTTTCTTTGTCTAACTAGTTCAAGTTTCTGCAACATAAAAAAAAACCCAAACAAAACAAAACAGGAAAGGAATGGGTCCAACAGTGTCCAAGAGTGAAAGATACAGAGACTTCATGGATCCAGGGTAAGTAGGTGGCTATTCAGGGATGCCCAGAAGACCTAGATAGGCATTAGACCGACTCATGCAGGAGACACGGTAGCATTCCTCAGCAGGTTTCAAAACTACAGGATACAACAGAAATCCCAGTGTTTTTTTCATTGGGTAACAGCTAGATAAAGGACAGAAATAATCAAACTGACAGGAACTGGAAACTCATGTCTCACTCCTTTCACTGAGAGACATAACCCAGCATGGTCCAACTGCTGACTCAAGGCTTTAATCCAGCCCCCAGAAGATATTTTCTGGCCTGTCCTCTATCCTCACTTCCAGCAGTACAGGCTGCCCCTGCAGCCAAATACCTTCATCCACATTTGCATCCATCCCAGCAGAGAGATGCACTACTGCAGCCACAGAGAGTTAGGGAGTGGGGAAATGCTGTTCTGGACCACCTTATCGCACCCATCAGAGAGGATAGTTAGTTTCTCTCTTTGAAACTTTTCTACCATTCCCATCTTTGGCCTGGGTACAGATCAGCACTGTTGCCTATTCTCAACTGCTGTGCTCAGTGGATACATCCTGTGGATAATGCTGCTCTCCACAGCTGTGATTCAAACCCCCTTTACATGGGAAGGGTTTAGGTTTTCCATCCCTTGTTTCTCTGGCAAACGTTCTACTATAATTATGAGAAGTCTCCAGTATCAACATCTTATGGCTGTTTTAGAAGCAGAATGATCAACAATTATGAATTCCAAGATAAGTTTTGTTGGGTCTAGCCATCCAAACAAAGTGTTTCAGCATAGTTATTCCCAATATGTGGCCCTAAAAGGCACTTCCCGTTTGTTACATTTGAATACTTTACGCTGATCTTAATTTTATCAGCCAGGCTTGCACATCCCAACACTGGACTTGCTGGCTGCTATGAATCCCAGTCTAGGTGCCTATAACTTTTGTGCTCTGCACATGACAAGCAGGATGCCTAACCCATTGCCGGTAGATTTCAGGGGACCAGGGTTTCATAGGTCTAGAAAAACTCTCACACATATACAGAATTATTTAATGAACAAAAACCCCTCAATAATTAATTATATATATTTTTTCCACAAAAACCTGAATGCACTGCTTACAATTGTGGTAGAATGTGTAGATGGTATTAGAAAAAAAATTATTAATTCATATTACCTTATTCATCAAAAACAAGACTACATTTTCTGGTTGTTCTATATACATTTTCTTCTATTTCAGTCAACTGCATGTAATCTGAAACTATCCATTATGCATGACTGCCATACTAGCTTCCCCTAATTTAGCTGAACCTGTCTTCTATTCAGCAGGGCAATAAGAGCAATTTTAATATGCTCTAAATTGCACTTGCAATTTGTTTTAATATTAGATTTTTTTCCTACTGTAAACACTTAAATAGTTGCAAAAGGTAATCAGATCATTTAAGATGTGCACATATTCCTAATGAAGAGTATGTATCTGTTGCTGTAATCATCTTTCCCTCCGTGTGTACAGCTACTACTCAGACAAATCTTTAGCAGATCTTTTTTTATCACAGTTGTATCACCTCTCACAAAAAGGTTGGAATTTCCCATACAGTTAAGACTACTGCCACATGGAAATGTATTTTCTCTGCTGAGTCACATGTTACAAATCCCACAGTGGATAGCACAAACCAAAAGAGACTAAAAAATACTCAAATTAAATGATAACTTCCCATAAATGTGTTGTATGGATGCATTTTTCACTAATGGATTGAAACAATAATTTCTAGTCTTAAGTATTCCTGAATGAATTCTGATGAATATAATACTCACTTGACCTCTTCTCAAATAGATATATGTGTTAAATAGAGAAATCAAGTTTTGCTCTCTCATCAAGAGATACCAAACCTAAATCTTTGACTAAGTGATTTGGTTTCTTTTACCATATAGATAAAGCAGTAAGAAAAATAAGAATCCATTGCCTTCATCCCAAATAAAGGGCAGAAAGTTAGTGATAATATGAAATACAAGAAGAAACAGTGAAGAGGAATAATATCAGATATATCAAGAAATACACAGTAAAAGGGGGGCAGAAACCTGTTAAGGACCCTTACAAAGCTGCACTAGTAGACTACTGTGTTTTGAAGAAACGTGCATGTGGTGAGGAGAGTTCACATGGCTGTCATGGAGGCCAAGCCATTTACATGAGAATGTGAAAGGAGGGTATGGAAAGGATTAACAAGAAATGGGCAGAGAAGCCTGAGAATACTCTAAGAATTCAGCCAATGTAAAATTAGACACTGAAATATAATGAATTGAAATTTACTATGGTCATATCATGTAAGAACGTGAGAGCACTGCTGGTTCTCGGTATTTTAACTAAATCTAGCTCCTGAAGTCATTCAGCCACATGAGATTTCAAGTACTTTAAGGGAGGTTTCTTACCTTGTATTTGTACAAGTAATCTCATTTAAAACAGAAACTGTCAACAGCCTCAGAATGCAATAATTAAACCCAAAATGTATATTTTCAAGTCTCCTGACCTTCTATTAGACTTTATTTATTTTCCTGGATAGATTTACGATGTTTTTACTACTCAGTGCCATTTGACATGCTGAGTGGTACTGGAGATGCTCAGTGACCACTCAGTCTCCAGTACCTCAGCTTATAAATGTATCAAAACTGTCATGAGGAGTAACTGGTTTATGCTGTTTCAATGGTAGGCAGCTGGGTGGCACAGCCAGGTGCACACTGCTCAGTTTTCTTATTTAGCACAGTTGAAACTGTACCATGGCACCCACTGCCTCCTAGATGGAGTTCTCTCCCAGTTGCACATAAGAATCAAGTCTGATTTTAAAGGCTTAATTTTCCTTCAAAATATGTGCTCTAGCTATCAAAAAGCTTTCTGTTTCTTCAGTATATGCCCCTGAAAAACATTATAAATTTTGCTTTTCCAAAGCTTTGACAACTTTGAAAAATAGCATTACATTTGGAAAATTATATTTGGAAGAATTATGATACAAACCAATCTAAATCTCAACGAAGTCACTCCATCCTTGCATTTACTTAAGGAAAAATTTCAGTTTGGCCTGGATAGCTTCTAAAAACAAAACCAAACCAACCAACCAACCAAAATCCAAACAGAAAAACTAGTCCCAGTTAAAGAAGCTGTCGCTATTTCCAAGGAAATTTTAGATGAGTCAGGAATTCTTTGTCAAATTCTGTTAAGGCATTTACAGAAATATATGCCTTCATTCACTAAGTTATATTTTATTTCCTTTCTTTCTATGCAGCATCCTTTATTTACAATATTTTGAAGACCAATTTTGTAACACAATCTCAATACAGTCAAGTTCTCCAGATGTATCTTATTTTACCCTTTCTGATGTTATTGTTTTATCAACTCTTCCCTGCTTTTACTGTTATCCTCTTTGAGCAAACAGAAAATGAAGGCAGTGAAGATGGATACATCTTCTAATGCTACCAGCTTTATATTTCAGTCTTCAGGTAACCCAGTATCTATCAGAAACCTTTTGACAATGAGGATGACAATTCAGAGCCAAAGCACTAACAGATATGCTGCTCCTGAAAACTCTTAATGAAATCTCTCACTAGTCAGGTGAGCAGTCCTACTGTCTTTGTACAGAGATGCACACTGCTGAATGCCATCTGCAAAGTAACATCTCTAATATTTCAGCATCACACAGAGAATCTTCTACAACTTTTAAGTCTAGTGAAACATAAAGGGTTGTAGGAAAAAAAAAATTTAACTTTTGTGTCTACCTGGATGCTAGAAAAATCTAGAGAAGTAAATATTGCTTTTTATGCACCAAGTAGCCAAGCCACCTCTAGCCCACCTTTTTGCTGCCGAGTCTGAAGCTGTGGTGCAAACAATGAATTCAGGAGCCCTGAGGTAGACAAAAAGCATAGATGCAAAATGCCATTCAGCTGAACTACCCATCTGTTAGGCACTAGCAGTAAGATCCAGGGCCTTGAAGTTCAGGCTCCTACAATGGCTTTAGGTGAGGTAGGCAGCTGAGAGCAATAAGAAGCAAGTGGCTTGTCCAAATGGCATTCAGCTGCCCAGAGCAGCTGATGTAAAATGTTGAGTTGGTGGAAACACATCTCAGTTCTGTCTACCTTTGGGAGGTGGGGTTCTTCAGCAGTGCAGCCTGGAATCACCCTCTGAGAGTAAGTATCTGCAGCTTTCAAAGAAATGAGCAAAACCTGCTCTTTTTAGAGCACATCCAGGGAAAAGTGTGTGATTTATGCACTGTAGCCGGCAAGTAGATAATGCATTGCTGAGTAGGAGCAGGCATAAGAACTTCTACTTCCTCTCTTGCGGTACAGTCCTACCATTTCAGAGTCGTGCTTCCAAAATCCTGAAGCAGATGCTTAAGGAACAGTAAGAAAAAAAGGCAAACTTATGTAATATGCTTGAAAGTTTCCTCTCCCAGGCTCTATTTCCAGCTCCAAAAATTAGTGAAATGGATGTGGTTTCCATCTGCTTAGCAATCCTCAGTAGATTCTCTTTCAAGAGCTTATCTAGTATCCTCTCAAAACATTCTGGTCTCAGAGCAACCTACAGCAGAGTTTCACAAGTCTATCACCTGTTGCAGGAAAAACTATCCTTTATTTCTTCTATAATTTGTCTTCCCCTGACTTCATTTACTGCCCCCTTGCTCTTGTATTGGAAAAGTCAGTGAAGAATCTATGCCCATCACTTTTGAGTTTATAATGATCTACAAAACAAACTTTCAAGTTGTCTTTGTTCTTGACAGGGAGTCCTTGCTTATTTAGTCATTCCTGAAAACAACCTGTTGCCATTCTCTTACTTCTGAGTCTGTGTGCCCTTCCTGACACAAGTGGAACATAAGTGTACACAAATGCTTAAGAAGTAGGTTAGCTATGATTTTATGCAGTGGCATATGATGTTATTTGTTCTTTTCTCGAGTCCCTCCCTGTAACTGACTTTTTTTTTTTTTTTTTTTTTTTTTGCTTCTCTTTTTTTAAGGAACAATGCTTCAGCTTAAACAAGATGTATGAAGAAATGTATGAAGAATCCTCTCATTTGACAAAACGTAATGTATGGAGACAGGAGTTTTAGGTTAAAATTCCTTTAGCTCAGAACAAATCTTCTGTCTAGGCTGTCTTTCCTTGGTAAAATGATTCAATCAGTGGGCCACAACACGAGAAGGTGGCACAGCTATCACCTCATCCTTTGTCTTAACCAGGAGGAGCACCAGCACCAGCAGACACCTGATCCTGACAGAGTCTATTTAGAGAAGATTTAGAGAAGCCTTACTGACTTAGGGATCGGGGAAGTCAGTGGAAAGAATGTTTGGGTTTGGATCCTAATTAAACTGAGGGGAGAAAGAGGCGCTGAGATGCATATAATGGGGTTAGATAAGGTACATGCAGAAGAGAAACTGTACCTGCCTGAAAGCTTCCCTGGAAGCCCCAAAAGGTACCAGCAGAGTCAGGAACTCTTTTAATTAAAATTTTGGGTTCAGACATCTAAGTTCCACTGGCATCCTGCTTTCAGTGCTGAGCTTTCCTTATCAGATGTAGCACAGTATTTTTGCTATCCATGGGTTTTTACCAGAATAAGGATTTCTGAAATTAGCGAACTCAAACAACAGCTCCTAGAGTCTTTGATTAGTAATGAAACGTACTGACTTCTAGGGTGAAATATAGCTACTTCTGGTGGTTCAAAGAGTACCTAAGTTCAATTACGAGTAAGAAATTGAAGGGAATAGGAGCTTTTGAGATGCATGCCACATCTAGAATAATCCGTGACACTTTTATACAGTGCTTGTTTTTCTTAAAAAGTCTTATTATTTCACCTCAACCAAACAGTGCCACAATATCAGCCTGCGACGTAAATTAAATAAACCCTCATCTCATATCTAAAATTTCTAGTTATTTCCACCTGAGCCTTAAGACTGAATCGACCAACATCAGTCATCTGTATTCAGCAAGCATTATACCTTCACCATACCTTCCCACAGAAGTACTCTGCTGCCAACAGTTCCTCAACAACCTGCTAGAGCCAAGTTTCATTTGCAGTCCCAGCCTCTGAAAAATTTGCTATCTTTCATTTAGAGGATTTTGTTTATTTAATACTGTAAGTCCTTTTCTTCCTGATGATTTATCTTTCTAATGCAGAAGCCTTGACATGTATTCAAAAAGGTAACTTTTGTCTTTATGGGAAAAGAAGCTTATTGAATAGCCAAATGATGTCTCATACAGGAAAGCCACATAAATGGTGCACGAAGCTGTGAGAATCGAGTTGTTAATAGGAGCAGAGGGCTCCGGAACTGCCACAGACTTCCAGGCCCTACAGGGAATACTGAGAAGCATGGCATGTTTGAAGAGGAATTGAAATTGTCAGCGAAAGAACAGAATCTGTTCACCCTTAAGTTCCTAATTAGAGAACTCATAGTGGGAAGTGGCCACTTAAATGATGAGCACAGAAAATGAAGGAAATTGCCTTCCTTAAGAAATGGGCAGGTGCCTACATTCATAAATTAAGATCCAGATTATAATCCTAATAGTTTCAAATTACCACATTATTTTTATATATATTATTTACTTTCTCTCCAGAAATACAGATAGAAGAAATAAATCCATACTGTGTATTTAGATTTTTGTATATATCAATTCCTACAGTACAAAATGCGTAACATATAAATAGTTACAAGATAGATGGTTAAAACAGATGGTTTAATGGTCCCAAAATTCTTATTTTTGTTTTAGCCCTTATGTTTTAGATATGGCAGGTCTAAATTTTGCCATAGGAGTGATGTATCATCATCCATAGGAACATGTCATCTTAAGTGTCAAATACGCTAAAGCATTAAAAACAATACACAGTAATATTACTGTGATGTAATTGAGTTTGAAGTATGCCAAGTATCTGGCCTACAAAAATGTTCTCAAAATAGGAGGTTAGTGCAAAAAGAAGGATCTGATCCCATGGTCCTTTACACTCTAAGAGCTTTTTGAGTCTAAACATGTGGACATGAGAATGAACAGAAAGCGTGACAGGATTTAGAAAGCTGAGCCAATGCTGTTCTTCAGATTCTCATTATTAGTTATGACCATCCAGTGAAGAGCACAGAGAAGTTGCTTTTCTTCTTGGTAGTGAGATATATGCTGTCTGCTAGCTTGGAAATACAGTCCTGATGTCAGTTATGTAATAAAAATTCTAATATTTAGGGAAACATTACTACTTTAGTGTGAATATAGTCATGGTACTGGGATGCCAGAAACAAACTAAAAATGAGAAGTATTTTCAAGAGGGAGAGAGAGAGAGAGAAAGATCTTCCAGACAGTAAAAAAGTAAAGTGAGACACAACTAATTAAACAATTCATAGTTTAATTAGCTGCTTTTTTAAAGGCAAACCTCTGGTTGAGGTCAGACAGTGATAGTAGTAAGGTATTGATGAGCTAATTTTGGAGAGATTTTTTACAGTATTGGGCAAAAAATACCTATACATTTTGTTAGTGAGAGCGGGGAATATTTTTTAAACCTTGCCTGAATACTTATACCTCTTTGATTCAACTTTAGCCACAATTATAATGTAATTTGTTAAAACATGTTCCTTTTTCTATTAACATTTTATTGCATATGGAGATTCATAGTATACTTATTGAAAAGACTCCAGGTATTTCTTCCATAAGAACAGAAGCTACAAAAAAGGGCATAAAGACACCTCACTGTCTTTCAGGAGGTTATATGGAATACATCAGTAAACTGGGGCAGAATTTCAGAGAGTATCTTCAGCCTGAGATATATGCAGGCTGAGGATTACAGATTCATATATTTCTCATTTAAAATAGAACTGGAAAAAAGCGAGTGAATTGTCCACAGAGGCGCTTCTTTTTTTTTTTTTTTAATTTTAACAACAGAAAGAACTTCATAGGAAATTTCAATTCTAACTACACAGTGGTGTCCACAAATAATCACAGAGAACATCTCATGTGCCATTACTTGTGACTGAACAAGCATCTCTCTCCACAAGTAGTTCCATTGAAGTTTGTTGAATGGCACTCACTGAGAATACTCAGATAATACCCCGCTCCATAAATAATTACATCAGTACTTGGCTTCAGTAACACTGTGGAGGAAGGTGCTATTCATATCTCAGCAGGGATATTAGAATCAAGCCCCTAAGCATTTCTTCAATAACACAGAGAATGAACTGTTACTGTCTTGTCACTCCCAAAAGAACTTTTTGCCTCCATCTGCTTTAATAGGTTTTTCTTCAGTGAGGTTGGTTTGACCGCCTTGTCTTTTCTGCATACATATGAGATTGAGATTTTCCTGATGAATCTCCCAGAGGCAACAGCAAACCTCCCAAACAGATTCATTAGAAAGGACCGCCTATAGAGCTCTGTACATGACCAGCTGGGAACTCGACATTTTTTGAAACTACAAGTAAATGAGGCCAGGATCTACATGTTCCCTAGCCTCAAACTAGTAACTGTAGTCTCCAGAATGCAAAGGCAGACTGGCACACTCCAGCAACATCCCAGTCACAGAGTGCCAGGTATGAGAAATACTTAATGGTGACAGTCGGCCTGCCTGACCCACTCCTCCTCTGTCACCAAGCCCTAGGAACAATACACGGGCAGTATGCAAGCATTTTATTTAAAAAAAAAAAAGGCAAAATTCTAACAAAAGACTCCTATGAACTAATAATTAGATGAGAGCATATTTAGTATGGAAAGATACTCAAAGAGGAACATATTCAAATGAAATGTGATTAAATCGGTCTGTTAACCTGTACAGGGTATTCAGTCTTGGGAACAATCATGTTGTGGCACACACTGAGCAGTCTAGCTCGTGAGTCTTCAGAATGATCCACCATTGAGACCAAATCAGGCATCCCATCTAGAAAGGGTGTCCCCTTCAGGTCAGGTTTGAAAACAAAAGCATAATCAGTCTAGAGAAAAAAAAAAAGCAGCTGCACTTATACCTCATGTGTGAGTAAAACCCCTTGTTTTCCCACCCTGTCTGTCAGATCTACTAAATTCACAAACATAAGAGGCACACCATGTATTTGAAGATTATATTACTAAAAAAAAATCCTATTTCTAAAATGACACAAGATGAAATTATTAAAAAAATATAGGTTTCATTATGAAAGTTATGTTTATGTCTTGCATTGCTTGTAATGTGGTAGAGTCCTCTGAACATGCAAGTCAGTCTCCAAAATTGAATTGTGTTCTATTACCTCATGGTCACATCATGGTATACTTGATCTGTACTCACACATTTTCATATACCTCCACACACATGTACAAACATCTGCTATTTTTTTTTTTCCTTTAAATACTCTTGGGAGTACATCTGATTTTAGGAAACAGGTTGACAATGTAATAAAGATGTTACAAAAACTTATCAAAAGTTTTAATGACAGGCCATTGTTTGCCAAATTAGTATAACAGAATTACATTAGAATACCCCGGTTTTAGAAATAGGTTAGTTTAAAACTGACACTAAAATGCTATTAAAGCCCTTACAAAGATCATACATTTTAATTAAAGGTCAGCTACATACATCACATCTATGGTTTAATTATTCCGCTATAAATTCAGAAAGAAAGTAAAAATATTTCTCACAGGACAAAATTTTAACAAGGAGTTTTCTCTAACTAGTAGAGCTCGGTACGAAATTGCTTTCACTCCGAGTAACCTAACACCGATCTTTGTTTATGGAGCTTCATGGTTTCAGAAGCAGCACCACCTATTGGGTGAAAAATGTAGGTTAGTGCCTACTTTATCACGAGAGACCTATTGTAAAGCTGCTCTTGTACATAATGCGCTGAAGCTCCGAAGTTACTCATACTTAAATACGAGCAAACAACTAGCATTTTCAAGTGATCTGTCTGACAGATGTTTATAAAATCAAACCGATTATTCAGTACCACACAAAAGCACGTAAGCTCCTAATACTTGTTTGATAAAGTATGTAAGACGGCTCTACTAACAAAACATCAACTGACTCGTGCTGGTTATAGTAAAAATACCGAATAACTGAGCACTGCATGATTTTTAGGAGACACTCCAGCTGCACACATCTGAGTGAGTTGAAAATTAACTCGGTTATGTAAGTAGTGCTACTAAAATCTATATACAAATCCATATTCTGTATGCAGGGTCCCACATGACTTGTGTTTCAGTTTTCGAGGCAGCAGTTACACCTTGCTTTAGGGCAATGACTGACTTTGCCCCTTCTCGGGGAACGGGCCTTTTTGGGGACTGAAATTTTGCACTCATGACGGGTTCTCTTCGAAACAGTTCCTGTGAGAGGCTAAAGTAAAATTTCACATCTCACGTCCACAGAGAAGCTCGATATCAATATTGCTCGGCAGGGGGTTTCTCTCTGCCTCCTGTCACCGGTGCACACTCGCTCCCCCGCGAGTGCGGGCTGCCCGGCGGGGCCAGACCCCCGGGTTCCGCGGGGCACCGCTGTGAGAGCAGAGGCAGGGTGGGCTGGGGAGTCGTGTGTGTGTGTCCCCCACCCCTCGGAGCAACCCGCCTGTGCCGGGGGTGGCGTGGGGGTACCGCACATCAGCGTAGCCCGGCAGCGGGAGGCTGAGGTAAAACGGGGTAAGAGAAACGCTCCCACCCGCGCTGTTGACAGCGTGTTCTGACAGCGTGTTCTCACAGCGTGGAACAGGCGGGGACTGCGCCCGCAGCTCTAAGCAAGAGGGATCAGAGGGGAAAAAGCCCCACCGAATCCCGGGGAAAAAAGTTGTTCTAAAACCCAAAGATGAATTCATGCAAATATCACTCACCCACTCTGAGGATACAGACGAGCTGGATGCAGGCAACCAAGCGCCCTAGAATGAGCATGTCCAAATCGTCCTTTGCCTCCTCCCGTCCGCCCGCCTGCCTGTCCGACTGCCTCTCAGCCTCCTTCCTGCCTGCCTGCCTGCCTGCCTGCCTCCACGGGCAGCTGCACCTCTCCCCAGTGGGGAGCCGGCTCCGCGCCGCGCCCGGCTGCCGCCCCCACGCCAGGGGCGGGCGGGCTCAGCGGCGCTGGGTGCTGGCGGGGCCGCGGCTCAGCGCATGGCGGGGGCTCGCCGGGGCCGCCGTCCGCGCCGCGCCGAGCAGCCGCGCTGCCGGGGGCCGCGTGTGCCTGCGGGGGAACGCGCGGGTGCCTGCGGGTGCGCCCGGGCGGGTGCGGGTGTGCGCTCGGCGGGTATGTCTGTGTGCGCGGGTGTGCGCGGGGGGGCGGAGACCGCGCGCTGCTGGGCGGGCGCGCACGTGTGCGCGCGTGTGAGTGTGTCTGCGTGCGTGAGTGTGGGTGGGTGTGCGGGGAGGGGGGCACACGCCCGCGGGCGGGGGCAGACACCATACACACCCCTTCACCAACCCCCCCACACAGGCAGGAGGGAGGAAGCCGGGGGCAGGGAGGGCTTCACCTAGCCGCGGGGCAGAGCGTCGCCCCGGGGCCAGGACCCCGTCGCAGCGCCGCTGTGGGGGGAAAGTGGCTCCGCGCGAGGGCTGCCCCCCGAGACGCCGTCAGCCCCCCACCGGCGTGCGAGGGAAAAGTTTATTTCGGCGGGGAGGGGGGACGTTGTGTTTCCGGGGTTCTCGGAAAGCAGCGAGGTGAGGGGCCAGTAGGTACGACCCCGAGGACGCGAAGCTTGACAGCCCTCCGGGGGTGCCGCAGAGCGCGCAGGCAGAGGAGCCCCATTAAAAAGCGATGGTCTGGGGGCCGGCTCCCAGCCGTGATTTACGGGCTCGATGTCGGAAGCGCTTACTGCCGAGGGCAACCGTGAGAAGAATCGCGGGGAGTCCGGCGGCGCTGGCGAGCGCCACCGGCCTGTAAGCAGGTGCCGTTTGCAGGCTGCACCCCGCGCCGGGAAGCGGAGAGGATCCGTGTTCGCTGGGAACGGGAGGGGGGAGCGGGGGAAGGGGGCTGGAGCAGCGGGATATCATTGTTCGCCTTAGAAGTGGGTCAGGGCGCAGGCACTGGCACCGTTTCTTCGGGAAGACAAAACCAAGACCAAAAAAAAAAAAAAAAAAAGCCTAAAAAAACCCCCACCAACCAAACTCCAAACCACCCAAACAAGAAGTGAAAAAATAAGAGAAATAAAGACCAGGTCCCGCGTGGTGTGAAAATGTGGAGTGGGGGCGGCAGTGCTGGAAGGGAGGGTCCCGGGCCGGGCCAGGGCTACCAGAGCAGCGTGTGTGGGACTGGTGGGGAGACACAGAGACCTGGAGGGAGTGGGCACCCAGCATCCCGAGCTGGGCCTGCCATCCCCACAGTTTTCCTATGCTGAGCTGAGCCCTCTTCAGTATCCTAGTATGAAAAGGTAGGTGTGGGGCTAGAAACACCCCTGACAAACTAAGCTTTGGGAGCATGAAAGGACACACACAATCCTCCACTTCATCCCAGGTCCGCCCAAGTGCAGCCCAGGAGCCATGTGAATGGTTTCTGTATTTGCAATACTGTTCCCATCCCAGTGAAACTGTCTACTCAGCACGGATGTGATGTGACTTTTAATGGCAGGCAACTTAAGTGTAAAAACTCTTGGTCCTTTATAGGTACCCTGCTCTATCTACCAGGCCTCTTAGTCCTCAGGCACAGGAGCCACTTGTCCTTCAAGGAAAACAAAGAAAAAACTCCCCTGTCAGTTTTTCATTTCAATGTCCTCCTGGTCTGCCTGGCTGTTTGGGTTGTTATGAGTTATCTTGACAAGAAGCAAATAGGAAATTTCTGAGTGAACAAAAGTTAGAGGAGAAAGCACTGAGATGCTCAAGCAGTTGATTGTATTTGGAAAGCAGACTGCAGACGTGTCTTCTCATGCAAGGTCAGCATCTTTCAGGGTCCTACCGAGTTTTTGTACAATAGAGGTTGGTTCATTAGGAGAAGGATTAACTTTGAATGACAGTTCTTGTTAAACAAACTTCTGGTATCGCAGGAAGAAACAAGTTCAATGTGCTGAGCTCCACCAATAAACTATTTTAGGATTGTCCTAAGGGAAGATTTTAGTCAGCTGATCTTCATGTTATTGAAAGAATCTAGATGCCAGGAAACAACTGTAGTGATTTTTGAACCCTTACATGTGCAAACATGCACAAACACACTGATGCAGATATACAAGACAAAATACTAATACCCATAGAAAATACAAACTCTACCTCCAACACCATTTTACAGTTGACTTAGTGGAGATAATAATTACACAATGTTGCACAGCAATATGTATCACTACTATCACACAGTATGAAGCCAATGCCTGCAGGGCTGCAGTAATGCAGGGCTCTCAGGCTACACCTCAGCTTGGCTTTCCTCTCAAGCTGGTAGACAGAGGTAACTTCATCGTGTTGCTTATGAGTACATGTGAGCTTGCACCAGCTTCCAAGGTTCCCCTGCCACCCTGGTGGGGACCAACTTTGGAGCAGTTTGGTGCCTCTTCCTCTCCAGGTTCTCAACCGTGGCCAAAGCTTTCTGTCTGTCTGATGAATAAATAATTGCCTCTAACAGCTAGCAACATGGTTGCCTGCTCAGGTAGGTGATGGAAAAGCTTTAGATAGGTCAGCGCGCTCCCTTTATTACAGGGTTTCTTTAAAGATCCACTCGTATTTATACTGTGAAGAAGTTACCCATTGTGAACACACCCACACCAAAGGGGAAGCACAGCATTCATGGGTGGCACAACCATTTCCTGGTTTTTTTCAGAGTAAATTACTATAGCATGGTCGTCAATAGTTAATTTTCACTTCCAGCAGGTAGTACACTGCAGTATTTTACAAGGTGAGTGAGAAACATTTGGGAGAGATCACCAGTGAATGTGTTATCCATCATTTGAAACCTTTACATCAATAATTTAGACTCCTTAAAAAAATGACCACCAATGTCTCCACTAAATAGCTCATCTGCAGTTTTATAGCTTGTAATACAGAGGTAATACGGATGGATTAGAAGGATCATCTTTGGCCTTTCAGTGTCTGTGCACACCTTGTCAGAATAAGAATAAAATTATAATGTCCCAATGTGGTAGTATTTTACAGCTGCTCTGAACAGATGTCAATGGTTTAAAAAAGACACCAGGCCAGAGGCCAATTCCTACAATACCCCTCTGGCTCTTGTGCTGAAGAATGCTTGGTGAATAAGCTATAGTCTAGGAAACGCTTGGCTGTGGTAGGGTGGCACTGTTCACCTTTAGCTGGAGTGTCATGATGTTTTAGCTTGTGCTGCATCAAGCCAAAATCACTAAATTACTTGGGAAATGAGGAAATCTGTCAAGCAAATCGATTCACTAGTTCTACAACATGATTTCTAATACTGCTTCTGTTTTCTCCGAGATGAAGTATAAATAGCCCACAACATGATACAATAGCAAGAAGGCATGAAAGGACTTGTAGCTAACATTCCAGATTCCTATTTCTTTGAAGCTAACTATTCTTATTGATGGCTTAGCAATAAAAATATGACCTTTTATCCTCGCTATACCCTTTAGTAAATATTTTTCAGGTTTACATAAAGTTTATTTTTCATTATGCAATATTTCCCCTTGTCCTTTTATGGAACATTAGCAAGACTTGAGAAACTGGTCCCTCTTCAATTTCTGTGTTAACATCTTCCCATTTTGATAAACCTTTACCTTTATATATATTCTTTAATTTCTTTAATTTTCATCCTCTTTTCTCATCTGATATAAAATATTTTCTCAAAACTGCACATTTTATCCATTGTTACATTTTTCTCAGTCTAAATTAAACTTTCTTTAGTGTTGATACTGTATGATACTGTATTATCCTTTGTATTGTGACAAACTTGTTATTTTCCAGGGTGAGTCATTCTGTGTCTTTTTCTTTTTTTTTTTTTTTTTCTAGTTTGTTTTGAGTGTTTATCTGTTTTGGGTTTTTTTTTCAAAATAGCGTCAAGTTTTTTGTTGCATTTGTCTTCTGCTTCTCTTGTGGTAAATGATTTCATTTTCAGTGCTGTCTTTGATATTTGTCAAGCCTTTTTTGAGGGGGGTTTACACACAGCTTTTGTTTTCCTTTCTTTCCTGTATGAAGGCTGTGACACCAATGTGTCTTGATATGGATGGTATAGCATGTTAACAAAAAATCTGGTGGGCTTCCATCTTTAGTTTCTAATTTACTGGAGAAACCAACATGTAACTTCAAAACATTAAAAAGGTGTGTGCAAAAGGTATGTTGTCCTGGCAGTAGTTATAATTGCCATCATTAGGAAAATTCAGTAGGTGTCATGCTGAAGTCAAATGTGTCAGAGTTGTCTGGTTAGAGTACTGTTTTTTCAGAGAATTTTTTACCATGAGTATTAAATATGACATGGAGAAGTATTAGAATAGGATCTAAAACCTTTTTTTAATTTGGTAGTATTAAGATACAAAAGAAAAGTAAAACCAGTACTTTTGTCTACCTCAATTTTGTTTGGCATATTAGAGTTTCAAGATCATTAAAATCTTATTAACAAATAAATAAAGTCTATTTTTGCCATATTTTAAGGGAGCTCCATTTTTTGCACTCTGTGTAAAGTAATGTTATTTTCATTTTGGGGATTGATCTGAGACATTACTTTCCCAGCTCACTTGACTCCAAAAACACAAACTAGAAAAATGGTGACACTGAACCTCTTCTTTGTCCCTTTGCTAAACACAGGATGTAACTCAACTGCTTTTCAAAGCTAAGCCCAAAGACAGTAGATGGTGTATATTTTCCTCTCAGAAAAAGATCAGAGTTTGTCAGTTTGATAGCAGCCAGGTGCCATCAGACCATGGGAAGAGCTAGGTGACAGACAAAGTCTATTGATGTAATCTGGTTTTATTACTTTAGTTCTCAGTAAGAACCAGTAGATGCACTAAAGACACCATGGTTTAAACTTGTCTTTTAAAGCAGCTATCTGTCTGGGCTAGCCACGGAAAAGGCTTCAATACTGCATCTTCTGTCAAAGTAGATTATCTGATGAAAGGTTTGTGGGCTACAAATCTTAGATACCTGTTTTTCCCAGCTTTATCAGACGATCTTGAAATTAAAACAACAACAACAACACCACCACATATCTGTAAAAATGCTGTGTCTTCTGGCAAAAACAATCTGTGACTAGCTGATTCCTTCAGTGCCAAAACAGCTGCCGCTTGATAAATCTGCTGAAGAGCAACCTTCTAACCCCACTGCTTACCAAGCAGAGTAGTTACAGAGTATGAGAAATAAGCAATGATGGGCTGAAATGAAAATTTTGAACAAATTGGTTTTATCTACATGTACATGAGTACTGAGTCAAATTTATCTACATTTTCTTTATACCCATTTGTGTCTATTCAATCACAATTTACCTCTAACACTGCACACTGTTACTCAACACACACTACTCCTCAACACTTGTTGCAGTCAAGTGTTTCCAACATTTTCTGGGAACACTGGTGCTATTTTTCCACAAGAAGCCTATCTGTGAAGAAAGATATCCCACTGGCTGACACTCTGACTATGCTTTCAGCACTGCAAGAGGCATGGCCATGCTGTAAAGTGCTCTGATTCCAGTTGCAAATCCCTGCCTATGTTCTAGACAAACAGATATGCCTCTAGGAGCATTTGGTTATTTTCCCTCCTGCTATGCAGCAACTGAGAAAATGAAAATAATATTTTATACTCCTATTTAACATTCCTATTCATTTCTGCTTGGATTATTAAATGGAAAATTGGGAACACAAAGCACAGCTACAACCACACTAGCACATCATGTCACTGCATAGTTACCTGTTAGCAACACAGTAGTTTCCCACAGAGACAGATAAGGCCAACCCCTGAAATGATAAATGACGGGTAGGCAGGAGTGAATTATTCAGTATCAGATTCCTCCTGAGTCCCCAAACATAGGGTAGCATGACTTTCTGGGAGGTCTTATTTTGCTGTCTTTCTGTGGTGGGGCAGTTAGAAGTAGGTTTGCTTGAATGCTGGGGATGGTGACAGCCTGGTGCAAAAGCGCTCTCAGTTCCTCTACAGCCTCTCCAGGCACTGAATTTGGCCCTCCACTTTGACACATGTAAGAAGCCAACTGTCTTCCATGTTAACCATGTGGTGAACTATGTCTAAAAGTAACAATTTCACAGGTCCCCTTCCCCTCTTGGTCTTACTGCCAGTAAAGCTCTCATTACAGAGAAGTGGTCTCTATTCCAGTGAAGAAGGTTCTTTCAATCCAGTAACTGCAGAATAAGGCACTGTTTTGGATGGTGCTGATGATTAAAAGGCTCTTTTTCTTCTGCCTTCTTTTTAAAGATAGCGTACATCCTGACTGGAAATTTGGATGAGTAAAACCAAAATGTATACGTAGAAAAACAGCAAACCAAAATGGAAAACTCCAGTGATGCTTAAGCTATGTGTTAAAGCATGCATAGACTCAAACATTTGATCATACAAACAGACAGCTTCTATGTATGTGGCAGTCTTCAACAACAGCCCTTTTAACAGTAAATAAATTATTAAACAGATAAATAAATCCCCCTTGCAACCAGTCGTTAAAAGGAGATCTACTTGGTCAATTCCATCCAAAAGCAAGTCGTTTGGCTCATTTGCAGAGCTTAGCAAACAGTATTTCCTACATTGACATCACATTTACCATTTTTTTTCCTCTTTCATTTGTGAATCTGGTGGCCTTATTACAGCAAGTGCCGATCTACAAACACAATAGATGTGAAGTGCCTGGAACAATTTATCATAAGCATGCTTGGGTAAACATTGTTGATGATGCTGCACAGAGAAGTTTTCAAATAATGCATATTAAATGGTAGGAACACTTTACTGCTGGCATATGAAGCACAGATTTTTATTTTTTTTTCCTTAAGTTTATGTTTATAGGGCTTTTTTTTTCTGCATATTTTTTGCTTATAGCCAGTGTACCACTTTTAGAGGATACACTTCAATATTAGCTGGAACTAAAAGCAGCTTAGACTATGGAACTGGCTTGATATTTGACTGTTATTTTTGTCATTGCTTTTAAATATGTATTTCTGAAGTCTACTATTCACCTGGGGATAAAAGTAAATGGCAACAGCACAAGAACAAGGGTATGCAGATACACCATAACCTATCTCAAAAAACCCAGGCACTATTTGTCAGCATTCAAGGTATTCAGAAAATAAACTGTTCACAGCTCATCCTCTTTTTGACTGTACCACCAGTGTTGCTGGTACATTGATAGGAAAATAAACAGGGACAGAGATGGTGGCTTCTAGCACACAATAAAAAAAGACACAAATTTCTCAAGTAGGGAAAGGAATAATTATATTCCTCCTTAACATCTAAAAATACTTAAGGCAGTCATTTTATTGTAATGGCTTCTAAGATTGCAAAACATCTATTGCTAGAAAGAGTAACTTCTTAAATCTGAATAAAATTTAATCAGCAAACAGATTTAGTCTTAGTTTGCTATTAAAACTTCAGGGCTGCCTATCAACTTTTGCAATGGAAATATATAAAGTTTAATATACCCAGAGAAAAATGTGATGCATGTAGAGAAAAGAATCCTAGGTTCTAATGGAAAATGGTGATATCTGAGAGTAGTTACCACTCAGTATTGAGATTTGTGGTTATGATAGATAGATGTATAAAAATATTAGCTCAGTGCTTGGTAGATGTCAAAAAAAAAAAAAAAAAAAGGGCAAAAACTTTGTTAATAATTATTAGAAAGTGAATAGAGAAGAAAACAGAGAGCATTACTATTGTCATTCTATAAATCCCCTTCTCTCTTGCCACTTCTAACTCAGACAATACAAAATGATTTGTTAGGATCTCTTATTTTTTCTTTTTTTTTTTTTCTCACTACACTCATGCAAACACCCAAATTTTCACCTCAGAAGAACAACAAGATCGTTCTAAGATGAGGTAGGATGGCTTGGTAGGAAGGATTTGCTCTTGGTGAAGCCACGTTGGTTGCCACCAACCACTTGTTTTCCATGCTCCCTAGCAGAGTCTTAAGGAGAATCTGCTCCATTATGTTGCTGGGTACTGGTGGTATTGTATACCAGTCCTCTTTTTCTCTTTCGAAGGCATCTACTAACCATTGGAGAGAGAATGGTTGCTTTTTCTTAGCCAAATAACTCTTTTGGATTACAATGTTATAGGTGCCTTGAGCACAGGTGGCTGAGACCTTTAGAGGTCGTTTTAATTACAGTCATGGTCCTGGGTGATGACATAAATTATAGCACATTTAATTATGCCAGAAAAAAACCCAAACAAACCAATGGTGTTTGCTATCAAAACATCAAAATATTCTGTCTGCAATTAATAATCATGTCATTAGTTTATGCTTATATCAAAAGTATTTTGTTTATTTTAAAATACAACTGGGAAAAAAAAAAAAAAGTAAACTTTTCCATGGAACTAAATTTCAGGAGAAAGCAAAATCCCTAGATTTTATGGTTAAGGAAAGGGTTAGGGACCACTTAAGCAAAAGTTAAGCAGCAAAGTGCAAGGTATGCAAGGAATTGACTGGGCCCTGGCTCAAGCTAAACTGAACGTGACATGAGACATCATGTTGTGGGTTGTAGTGAATAGCAGAGTGAGAAGCTGTCAAAAGTTACAAAGAGTACTGTGACGGCCAGTTGTGTTTCACAGTTGGTTTAGGGTGAGTTACATGAGAGGTGGCCAAACTTCACAATAAATGGAGGGCAAAAGTGGGGTCTTTTGGGGAGAATAACTGGCAATGCCTGCACTACCCAAGTAAAGATATCAGCACAACCATGTACAGTCGAGATTAGCTATGTGACTATATCAAAAATAATAAATTTGGGTACAGATATAGGAAAACTGGGACCTATGGGGGAAAATAACTACAAGTTGTTTGATTATGTGGTGGGATACTAGAGTGGAGAAAAGGAAGGATCGAGTAGGATGTGGAAATGTGCATAAGACAATGTTGATGAGGAGCATAAAGGGGTTTGGTCATGTGTGATCAGGGAGCTGGTCAGTATTTTTACTTAAATCAACCTCACTGAAACATTACAAGTTGGTATTATGAATCAGCAGCAATGTGTGAAGACCTGTTTTATTGCCTGAATTGTCACTTCTGTTGTGATCTATCACTGTTTTAAAATACTCTGTAATACAATTTGAGCAAATACTAGGATGTCAATCCTTAGTGTCAGGCTACATAATTTCACCCTTCCAGAATGAGTAGGCTGCCTTATTTTGTGTCTGTCCTTGAAAAGCCCCAGCTGAATTCCTAATTATGTTTCAGATTGTGTTGATGGGGAGGCTATAGTTTGCAAATAAAGACACATACATGTAAGGGCTTTCACAATGACTGTGCTCCCCTTATAGCTCATGGAGAACTGGTCAGTGTTTTCTGACCTAATGTCAGTGTCTGCTTTGCAGGTTGTGTTGAATAGCTCTCCAAATGCCACTGTATGTCTCCGTTTGGATATTCACTGACTACTGTGAGAACTTGGAAACCTCACATACATGGATACATTTAAGGGCTTGATTCAGGCTCCTAAATAAAGACATTCAGGTTCCTAAATATAGACATGAATCATAGAATACCAGGTTGGAAGGGACCTCAAGGATCAACTAGTCCAACATTTCAAGGTAAACTATATATATATAGTTCAAATGAGATGGCCTAGCACCCTGTCAAGCTGAGTCTTGAAACTGTCCAGTGCAGGAAGATCCACCAATTCCCTTGGGAGATTATTCCAATGTCTAATTGCTGTCATGGTGAAAAATTTTCTTCTGGAGTCCAATCAGAATCTCTCCAGGAGCAACTTGTACCCATTAACCCTTGTCTTTTCCATGTGACCCCTTGTAAAAAAGGAGTCTCCATCTTCTTGGTAGCCACATTGTATGTACTGGTACATGGTAATATGGTCTCACCTAAGCCTTTTCTTCTCAAGGCTGAACAAACCCAGTTTTCTCAGCCTTTCTTCATGTGGAAAGTCCTCCATTTACTGCTATTTGAGAACCTGAGTGTCTCCATGACCTGCATGCACACTGTTGCTGTTAGATCTGCCTTAGGACTAAGATGAGACCTACAGACATAAGGAATTGCATGATACTCATAAAGCAACTCAAGGGCCACCAGATGCCTGTACAGGCATACATGTATTCAATCATCATCTTCCAGCTGAATCTTCTCCTTCGTTCGTCACTGTGAGGGAACTGCTAGGAGCTAAATCCACAAAGGGGCATTGGTACATGGTTGTTGAGTTTCATTCCATCTTGGCTTCAGATGCCTGGCTCTTGGAGTAAGATTCATTATCCTGAGGTAAATGCTATACACCTCAGTGTTTAGGGATGGGCAAACCTTCCCTCTTTCTCCGGGTAGGTATCCTCCCTGCAAGACTGACGGGTGTCCATATGTGATTGGAGTTGCAGTACTTCCATATACCTAGGATTATGAACACTTCTGTTTGTCCTCCTCCTTCTTTCCTTGTGGAGATGGGGAGATACCTTTCATCCTGCTGTGATACTTGGCAGAACAGGTTTTGGGTGCTTGTGAGACAGCTGGGAGAGAGTGCAGATAGGCTGACATTGCCAGAAATCAGGAGGATGGAGAGTAAGGCAGGCTGTTTGCACAGTGAAGTTTGGGGACTGCTTGTATAAGTGCTATATGGAGAAGGTGTACAAGAGTGGGAAAATAGATCAATGAGGTGGCAGAACTGTGCTGGGAAGAAAGGGAAGATGCGATATTTATATGGACAAGGAAGAAATAGGCTTTTCTTGGGCTTGGAGAGGGGAAGCCTGAAGTTGACTTCTTACACAGGGGATGAAGGAAACTCATATCTAAGAAACTACTTATAGCAGGGGTGAAAAAAGCTGTTGCGGGTCCTAAAAACAGATCTGGCAACCGTGGCTGCCAAGGCTTAACTATCTTAGTCTAAATCATCTCTCAAGGTACAGACAATTGGCTCACTTCTCAATAAGAGCTGACAAAGAAAGCAGCCACTTTTTGTATACTAGCTGAAGTTCTCATGTAGGCAATAGGACACTTAGGTCCTCTGCCCACCTGAAGTGACAAGTTCACTGCTTCCATTCACAGAGTTTGCCTGAAGGTCCTGAAACACATTAAGTTGTATAAATGCTTTTGTGGCTTCTGCTCCTTTGTTTTTTTTTTTTGCTCTACAGGTTTCTATCTGCTCAGGAAAGATAGCAGCGCTTCTCTGCTCACATGGGCATTTTGGAGATAAGGACTCTGCAGACAGCTCAGTAATGAGTCTTTCAGACAAACATAGCCGGTGCAGTTTGTGGCATTCCAAGCTCTATTTAGATTAAAGACTTTGTGAAAAGGAAGATTATTATCAAGATCCTATGCCTATATCTAGCATAATTATATATGAAAATATGAAGAACCTTGTTGAAACATCTGATATTTAGCTAAATTATTAATGGTAGACAGGGAGATTTAGTAAGTGGGATTAGCACACATGAGTGGCTACATTAATGAACTGTTAGCATAAATGAAATACTTTGAACTTTCATCATTTGGAACAAATAAGCTCATTCATCTCCTGAGTGATTTGTGAATGTAACAAAAATTTTGATGTGTAAGATAGCTACTTTAACAGGTGAGGGTAGAGAGAAGGGTGGAGGATTGTGTATGTATGTATGTGTGTGTGTGTGGAGTACCACAAGCTCCCACAATATTCCTTTTAAAAAAAATGTTGTAATTTCAGATTAGCTTTCAGATTCCAGCAACAGTCAAGGATATGGAAAAAAGATAATTAAATTAAAAAATGAGGACAGAATTGCACAGTTCTTCTCCTATGACCAACTGTATCCAGAGTGGTGTGAGTTCCTTCTGTAATTCAGTTCACCCTGAGCACTGCTGAGCTGGACAATCAGTCTTGCTAAGGCCTCCCTTACCTAACTGTCCTGAAATTTAAGTCTAAATAGACTTGCTGTGTAGAAGGGTATGACAAATTCCATAACTGGAAGAGGTAGGACTCTGAAACTAGGTCCTTTTTCCACACTTCTAGAGTACATACTGAAAGCTTCCAGTTAAACCAAAGACTGAAATAAAACCTGTGGTTTGCTTTGTCAACTGATTGTATCAACTGAAAATGTGCATTTTGCTCCCACATATCAGGAAACAGGCTCTTAGCTCCAATATTTTTTATTATGATGAAGGTAAGTATCACCATCAATTTATGATACTGGCAAGCACATTTGTCAAGAAATTAATGATTTTTTTGTAACTCAAATCTTGTGGTGCTGGATTAAGTCCAATTGTCACAGGCAACAAATCTGCAGTAGCTATAAAATATCTTTGCTTTTTCCTGAAAGAACAGTTTCATAGTTTCTTGCTGCACATGGTAATGGAAGGACTGAATTTGAAATATTTTGCATTCAGTTTCTTTGTACTCAGGGCATTGAACAGCAGAGGGTTTTCTTCTCCCTGCTGCTTTGCCCTTCCCAAATTTCTGGGGCATACATGACTGCAGTACTTGTTAACTGGCTGTGAAACACTACAGAAACATAAACCATGATGCTTTAAAATGTCACACTAATACATCTGTCCTTTGCAATATGTGTACTATGGCTTATTTCAAAATTTTGACCATAATTTCTTTCATATTTGAACCATTGAACTGTGTCTGTCCTACCATAGCACTTGCTATAAATGATTCTAGGAGGGACATAGATTACTCTTTCTCAGGATGGGTGGATTTTACAAAGTGTGCTGTGTAAAATTAAAAAACTTAGGTTGAAATGTTATTGTCCCTCATTCATCTATCACCCAGATGCTAGATGACTGTTGCTAAAACCAAGCAATCCTTCTGGCATGGACTGTAGCTTTTTAGTGCTGTGTCTTAAGTCAAGCCTGGGATAAGAAGTCCTCTGAAAATATTGATGGCCTTTGTCTTCCCACTATTTCCTACATTATCCTGTATAACCACCATATAACCACCTCCTTGTGAGAAATACTCTTACAAAATTCAGGTAGGACAATGACATGGGCAGGATCCATGCAGATAAGATGCTTCTTGTCTAGTCCCAGATCTGTGAAAATGCACTGTGTAGAGTTTTAAGTGTAGGATTGACAGTGCTGTAGCACTACATCTTCCCACTCCAAATCTGTCTTAATTTCCATTCAAATAAGAATATTGAGTCTTTACAGAACAAGGTGCATCATTCCTGTTTATGAGGTCAGTTCAGGCTCAGATGATCTGGAGGAGAGAATTTATAAATCAATACTTAGAGACTCCTGTTCAGCTTTGAAATTGTTAGTAGAATAGGTGCTGCTCTTATGCTTTCCAGTGTTGTCACTTCTGTCTTTGGAGAGTCCAGGTGTGAAACATTTTTGAAAGCGAAGTTGAAGACACAGAGAAATAATCTCTCCAGAACAATCAGAAAGGAAAATTTATATACATAATGGACATACTGTTCTTTAACAGCAACAAGTGAGAAAGCATAGGAAAAACACCAGTGGAATAATTAAAACATATATAACATCAAATATAGAAGATATGTTACCTAGTGCATGCCCACCATGAAATTATGAAATTTGCATGGTTCTTTTCTCCACTGTCTCTTAAATACTGCAGACAGACAGACAGTTCTACCAATTCTTTTGTTGTTCCTGTTGTTTTGTTTTGTTTTTGTTTTGTCCAGAGCCATGTCTGTATTATTGTATCTTTGGATGTAATTGGATTCTATCTATAAACTACAGTGTACACTGACCTTCCAAAACATTTATGGAGATTGTCAAAGGACAAAATAGTCTTGAATTATGTTCATGTATTAAAACACAGGATTACAGGAGAAGATAAGTGCCTCGAAAGTTTGCCCTGCAATGTTTGACTGTCCCAGTACATATTCAGACTCTGGTGTGTAATTCATCTACCATACATAATAGCTTCAGGAATATACAGAGAAAAGAGCTCTTGAATCAGCACCTTTCTTTTCACTGCCTGAGCAGCTTTAAAAAAAAATATGTGCATCATGTAATTTTGAAATCCTCATAGATTTAGGAAAACACTAGTTCTTACTAACAATGAGTGAAGGAAGCCCTCTGTAGTTTATTTTTATGTCAAGAAACAGATTTTTCTCCTACTGCAAACTTATGTAAGGCAGTTTTTGCCCAAGTATATTCTGCTGCTGGTAAGACTTGTGTTGTTTGTCTATACATAAGAAGGAAATATTTCAGAATACCTGTGAAATCTGTGCACATTTCAGAAACTGAATCCAAATTACAATGAATTTCAGAAAGATTGGCTTGTCATTTGAGGAAGAAAATGCAGCAGATAGTGATTTTTAATAAATCATAGACGAGAAGTTGTTATATTCTCTAAACTGAACAGAATTTCACCTCTGTGTACACAAATGCACAGAAAAAACTTACAGGTACTTTATGCAATTTTCTTTCAGGTGAGTAGTCTGAACAGAATTAGTGTGAGATGCTTCATCTGAGAATTGACAAATGTGTATTTTTTAAGCCTGCTATCTCACTAAAGGCCAAACTGTGCAACTCTTTCTCATGCTAATGAGGAGTTGAAGTCAATAGGACTTGACATGTAAGTGCTCAGCATCTTCAGTAAAGGCTTAATAATCTGTGTCTAAATGCTTTTGCTTTGATAGAGCTCTGTCTCTGTCTTGCTCTCTTGTTGTCTCTCTTTTGAAAACAGGTTATCTCTCAAACTTTTGCTGGTACTATATTGTGAGAAGAGAGCTCAGTAGGCTTCCTGCCACTTTCGTAAAACCTGTTAACACTACACATTAATTGCCATTTTCTCCCAGCTTTATTATAAATATAATTTTATGCTGATCTGCAAGCTCCATCTGACAGTACGGAGCACCAGAATATCAAGATATCTGCACATCAGTGAACATGACTGACACAGATTAGACAGTTGTGGGTTTTTTATCAATGAGGTTCCTATCTCTGAAGATACTCTCAGTACATTGCAAAGCTTAAAAATGCAAATAATACAGTGTAGTCTACTAAAACACTGAAAAAAAGAGTGCTTCAACATCTTTTTGTGTGTGGTTTTGAAAAAGAGACTAACTCTTTGATCTTCTTAAGAAGGAGGATATTTTAGTGGCCAAGGAGGGGCCTTGCGAGGAGGAAGGATCATTCTGGCCCTAGACTGATATATTTCTCCTGTAGGGAAATTTATCTGTGGACTACATGAGATAATAATAAGTGGAAAAAATGAAACTGAGTAAAATTCACACAGAGATCATAACACCTATTCACTAGACAAGGCTATTCCCTTTTGGTACAGGGAACCAATCCTTACTCTGCTTACTGAAGGGCAGCTCAGTCTAAGCCACTGGACTAAGAGGAAACTGAAAGCAGTTCCACTGATAGAGCCTGCTGCTAATACATGTGCATCCTGCTTCACCATACTACTCATGGGCTCATGTTCAGCTAGCAGAGCTGCACCTGTGGCACTGGGAGCCTACAAAAGATGCATTTTATAAATCAAATCATCAGTGAAAAAGCAGCCTTTCATTTTGCAGGCTACAAATGACATGCACCTGTATTGTATACTCTGCACTGAATGCTTAATGCAGGGACTAAATGGTATTCATGACATCAGGAAGAGATTTTTCACTAGGATGAGATTCAATCTAACCTGCAAATGACATCCAGATTCTTGTCCTTTCTGTTTTTACCCTTCCTTTGCATCACATGAAACCCAGAAAGAACAGCTGTGGTTGACCCTGTACTGGGTTCATTGTAGTGCTGTTACTGTCAGTGCTCCACTATCATCTTCATGCTATGGAATAGCAGAAGGGACTCCCACCAACACTGTAGAGCAGCTCCAGCTATGGTATTCTGTATTTGCTCCACTACTGGTCTGTTCTTGTTCCCTTCACTGAAAAGAAAGGCTATATTTATCACTCATATCTCCAGTGGTAACAATCTCTTTTTCAGTTCTATTGAAGGACACATCGTCAAGCCCTAGGGACACAGAGACTGTACAGCAAATATCTGAGCATATTGCATTGCTCTGCCAGAGATGGCCAGGTCGAAGCATGAGGTAAACAGGGCTGCGGCAGATGCTCAGCAGAGTCTCCAAGCTAATGACACTCCCATGCTACACATCTGCCATGGCCTGTAGCTGCTGGGGAGCAAAGCATCACACAGCAATGAGATTTAAGGATTGGTCTAAAGTGGGTGTCCGGTTTCTGTCTCATCAGTGGCTAATCTGTGCTGCTTCCAGACCAATTTGCTATCCAGTCCTATCCCAATCAACCACATGTGGTGCTGCATATATACAGGCATTGATACATCAGCTACGAAATAAAGAGGTATTTAATAGGCTGAGTTGAAGGTTTGGATTAAAAGGCTTTATAGAAATGGGACAAAGTACCGTGGGCCATGAAAAGTAAAAAAATAAACCCCAAACCTTCTATCTTTTTATCAGTTCACTGCCAAAAGACTAAATGATGCTGATGTTTTTTCTTTTCTTTTTTTTTTTTTTTCCAAATTAAACAAGAAATGACCTCTATCAACTCTGTAACAGGTGCTTTTTGTGTATTTGTTACTGCAGTTTTAAAGATCCTAACTTTAATAAATTTATCAAAGTTTAGCCTTACTGGTTCACCAGTCAGGGCAAGACATCCACAGCTGAAAGTTCACCTATCCAACATAGCATACTGCCATTCTGTGTTCCATCCAGTATCTCAGGAAGTCCAACCACCCTTATCCTTTCCCCTGAAAAACCTCAGAAAACTGCGACTGAACTGCAGGGCAACGTATCTGTATTCTATATTTGCATTTCTAATCAGAAGCTGATTAATTACTTTAATAATGTGTTAATTTACACTGAAGTAACCTCAGGATATTACTACTGAAATCAGTGGATTTAGTCCACATAAACACCAGCTGAGCTGGCTGCAGAGTTTTATTCAAAAGAGAGTTCATACATGGAAAAGACACAGCAAATTACAAGCACTTGACTAATATTCTTAAGAACCTTGTAGGCTGTGCAAGCAGTAGATATGAAAATAATGAACCTAGTTAAAAAAAAAGGGGCTATTTTTATCTAGAAATACAACATAAATCTAAGGGGCTGCAAGTCAGTAATATTTCAGAAGTTAGAGAAGAAAATATGTATCTAGTTCCTATTCATCTTCACAGGATGCAGAGAGTGCAGGATAGCACTCTTTTAAAACATTTTATTGAAGCAGTGGAGGACAGCCAGTAGCAAGGCACTTGCCTTCATTGTGGGATGCCCAATCCACTTCTCTGTTTGGTCTCCTCTGCACCTTAGACCTAAGTCTTCCACTTCTGTTAGAAAGATTCATCCACTAGGCTACTCTCCTGGACCAAACCTGAGACAAGACCTCTTAGCTGTAGAGGCAAACCTAAAGGTTTCTGTTCCAAGGATGAAGTGCTAGACTGCCTTTCCATGGGAAGCAGCACAGTAAATGGACTTGCTGCTCACTCAGGGAAGGACGATTGAGTACAGGAGGTGTCAGTTGCTACCTCTTCTTCCCCTCAAGGTGAAAGCCACTGCTCTGGCCCAGCATAACCTGGCTATTTCCTGAGAAACATAAGCAAACTTGGTTTCTCAGAGACAGAAAAGGAAGCAGCAGAGCTTTGTTCATTTGCTATTCTTTGTAATTATCTGTTTCAGAGAACTATTTACGCTTCCTTTTCCTGATCTCATGCCAAGGCAAGATGTTCTCTGTTTTGACCAGAAACTCCATCCTGAAACTTGGAAATCTTTCCAAAGTGTATCCATAAACAAGTGAAGGTTTTGATAAACTGACAAGAAAAGCTCCTAAGCAGTGCTGATACTTATCTTTATAAGAAAGCAAAACAAAAACCAACAAAGAAGCTCTTCTACTCCAAGAGCATTTGTGAAAGTTTGATTAATGTGTGTCAAGAGGTTTGAGGGTTTGAAATGGGACAGTCTGAATGTCCTGAACATTGAAGAATAACTCTAATTATTGGATATTTGACTCTTCCCAGAGTTAGCATCAATGGGAACTTTGTCTACTTGATAGCTCAGTAAAAAATGCCAAAGTCAAAGGTGGAGCCAAGTCACAATATATAACGATTAGATGATCAGACAAATAAAGTTTGCTTCATCAGATCATCAGCTACAGATCATCAGTTATAATTAATTTGCCATATTATTTCTCAATTGCCTCTAACAAAATGCTGCATACATTTGGTTTGTGCTTGTAGAAATAATTGCAAAGACTTTCTGTGAGCCATCACAGAAATAATAAAGGTCTGAAGGAATGACCCAAGAATGTGAACTTTGATGGCATACCATATTTATTTATTAATTTAGCAACTGAACATTTGCATAAAGCTCAGGTAGAGCTATTCCTATGAATAATCTTGCACAATAACATCAGACATCTCTACTAATCCTACAGAACATCAAAAGCAATGCTGGCTGCTATTCAACACTGGGTTCAGTGCCATGACAACAGATGGAATTCATGGCTGAGGGGTGAAAAAAAAAAAAACCCTTCCATCCCCCTGTCACTTTTTGTAAGAATCCCTAAAGAGAAAATTATGCAAACAAGTAGAAACTGAATGTAGAACAGGAATGTCTCTAAACGTGTGCTATCTGCAGTTACACAAAATAGCTTATTCGTGAAACAGAATGTAGAGTGGTAAAAGTAGATATGGAAATTTTATTTAAATTCATACAAAGGGCAAAGAGGAGGAGGAAGGAGAATGGGCTGGATTTCTCTTCCTCTGAGTCTGGGGGGGAGAAAACTGAAATTCATAATATTATGGCCACAGACAAATGACATGAGACTGAATTTTTGATGTTGTTAAAATTAATGTTCCTATGTTTTGTGAAGGGATCTTTCTGAGACATTTTATTTTATATAAGTATGTTGTGCAGTAAAATTTTGTTTGGCAATATTGTGATATCTTTAGATTGAACATTTTGGACATTACTGTCTTATAGTATATATAGACTATATAGAAAACTATAAATGAAAATCTAAAAATTAAAATTACTCAGTGGTTTATGTCATCCACTAACAATAAAGCTGTTGAGATGAATGGGAATTACCATCTTGGACTAATTTTTATAGTTGTTTTTTTCTTCTCAAGTGAACAGCCCACAGAATTAAGGTGATGAGTCAGACATGTCTACTATGCAACTACTAAAGACCACTGTTGCTTCAAAAGACCAGGCAGTTAGGCTTACCAAGTTTAGAAGATAAAATAACCATACTTTCTGATGCACAAAAAGGCCAAGAAACAAAAGGTTCAGTCTTGCAGATAGAAATGAGAATTCTGGGAACTGAGATGAAAGTTATAACAGAAAATGGAGTCTTAAGGGCTGGATCCAACGATGCATTGGTCAGAAGGCAGTTTTTCCATTTGCTAAGATGTTTGCGTGATCAGATAACACATGTGGAGCAAAATACAGAATGAAAATGGCAAATCTTTAAAGGTACTCTCTGGTTACCTATCCCTGTGTCTAATAGAAGCACAATGTTCCATAAATAGATTTTCAGAATTATGTTCACATTTTCCTCAGCATTAGAAATGTGTCTTTGCTTGATGCTGTCCGTCAGAACCATCTGTAGTACAGAACAGAAGCATGGGCAATTTTTTTACTGCAAGATGGAAGTCAGAACTAACCATATGGTTCTGCATTCATTTTATTTTGGAATGCCTATTTAGTACCCTGGTTATTGGGTACTGCAGGAAAAAAAAATGAATGTTTTAACATTTGCTGGTCTAGCTACAAGAGCTGTAAGCAAACTTGCAGCGGTCTGCCACTGCAAGAATATGTAAAGGACAAAAAAAGCCTAGATAAATATCTTATGCCTATATCCTTGACCTTTGAAGAAGTTTAGCTCAAGGTCTTGTTTTGTCACCTTGACTGCATATAACTGAGAGTTTTCTTTTATTTCACTTTCCACATACAGTGAAAAGAAAGAGCCAGCCCATGATAATGGCTTCATTAATTACTTCTTATTTTTCTACTTATTCTCTGATTTATTTTTAGTAGTTATAACTCTGAAATACCACTGTGATTTTTGTTTGTTTATTTCTGAGATACCTGGTGTCTGTTGTGTCTGTTTGTGGCTGACCTATGGTAAGAAACAAGAACAGATGTGAAGGACTTCTCTGGCCAGGTAGTGTGATCAGATGCTCAGCTGTGCGTAGCTGCATTCAAGAGTGTTCAGCTGCAGATGTTAGAGTTGAGGGGCATTCTGAAAAGATAGTATAAACTATGTGTTGGACTTGGTTTAGATTTCTAGTTTATATACTACAAAAGCATTTATTTGGCTCTTAGGAAGAGCTACTCCTTTTCTTGAAGTTTTACATAAAATGTAGTATATGAGTAAATTAGCCTCACTAAAACTGACCATAAGCCAAGCAGAGTCAGAAATTAATCATGATAGACTAATAGACAAAGTTACATCTTTTTAAGGCGAAGGGGGAATTTAATGTGCTCATTAAAAAAAAAAAAATACTCACAAAGTTAACATTCTCATACAATGGAAAAATCCTTAATTCCATGATGGACAATGAGACATCCAATTTAAAAAGGGTCAGTGAGTTTCAGAACTCCCTTTCCTCCTTTCTGGAGGGAATACGTTCTTTGGAAACCTACCTTTTGAGGAGAGGATGGAAGGCAGCAAGACCTATTGAGATGACAATGAGATCAAAAAAGAAGGAGTGATTATTCAAATCCCTCAGAGAAATAAAAGCCTGAAGTAAGAAGAACTGAACCCAAAAAGGAGCAGGCAGGGTGGGGAGCGGGCAAAGGGGAATGAGAAGCAGAAACTGAATGCACAGGGCAAGGCCTGAATGGAAAGCAGTGAAAGAATTAGGAGTTGAAAAGGAAAGGAGGAGGGGAAAGTAGGGCTGAGGAAGAGAAAAAAGCAGGGAGAGGCACATCATGGGGAATGAAGCACAAATGGAAAGTTTATTGTCCTCAGCCTGTAGCAGCTTTTTTGAGTACTTTGTATGATGGATCTATGAAGCTAAACCAGAGCTTAACCATATTGCTTGTCCTGAGTTCAGATTTATCAAAGTTTCCATTTTTATGTCTGTTGTCAGAGGGGGCCACACTGTTGAGTGGCAGGTACTGTAAAGTTTCAGAAGGCCATGAGACAGCACATCCAGTCCTCTGCTTGGTTGCTTAGATACGCTAATGAATTGTATTAGGAATTTCTCACCTCACATTTGAACTCCCTTATGCTTCAAGTATTGTTTTTCAGATAATAATATGAGCAGAATCCAGGCATGTGAAAATAAATTCTTTTACATGAAAAAACCCCCAACCACAACAAGCATTTTATCAAATAGATTGATATCCTCATCATTTGTCTAAAATCTTCTTTCTACAGCCTCTGCTCTTTCCTCTGAATACCCTGTAACAGCCCAATTCTTGACATGCTGTTTGCTGGAATAGTCTTCAACACTAAATTAGAGCTGGCTTCAAACCCACTGAAGGATATATCTGATGATGGGTGCCTAAAAAAGGAGTTGGTGATTAGCCTAACAAAAAGAACTGATGCCTTCAATGTTCTAACTATACCTTTATACTGGAGCAGGAAGCATGTATCAGGACATGTTGTAGAATCTCCCCAAAGTGAGCTAAAAGCCTGAAACTGCAATCTACAAATTAATTTTACTAGAAATGTCACAGAAGTGGGAAAACATGTAAGCTTTTTTTTTGTGGAGTAACTCTTAATGTGGCTAGAGAAACACAAGCACTTAAGCAGTGTGAGTTACTCAGACAATAATATCTTAAATTCAGAAAAGAGGATAGAGAATCTAATGATGTGCATTGATGGGTGAATATTAAGCTTTTTTTAGCAGTTGGCCCTTAACAGAAATAAATGGATTTATTGGGTGACAAGATAAAATCAGGTTATCAGTGGAGACACAGTGGTTTTCTTTATAAGCAGTTCCTAATTAAGGCAATATACTGTCTATGTACTTACATCCAAATAATTTAAACTCTAAACTCTTAAAAAACTTAATTGTTATTATTAATGAAAGAAAAGCTAAATTTATCCTGTCTTGATTCTCTTTTGCTTTTTGAGTGTAATAGTCCAGCTGCAAGTGCAGTTTCCCTTTTAGTATTGGCATGTAATAAGATGGGAGTCAGTATCATCTCAAAGCATGGGCCATGGCTTGTAGAGTTCCAACAGTAAACACATGGAAGCCTTGTGGAAAGTTATCTCCTTTTTTGTCTTTTTAACATATTGCATAACTGGGATCAGATTGAGTCTTGTTTTGGCTGCCTAAAGATCTGTAAGAGTAGGACTTCAATCTTCATGGGTCCTAGTCATACACTGAGTCTAACCTGTGTGGAGAAAGAAGAAGCTGAAGCTGATGTCAAAGGGAAAAAGACAAAGAGGGAGAAGAAGGAAGAGAAAGAAAATGAAAGAAGATTACACTGGGCATTTATTCCGGTAAAGTCTGGCTAAGAAAAGTTACAGGAAAGATGATGGATTTTTTTGGCAGTGAAAAACCTCTTTTACAAACACTTACACATTTATGTTTTATTACTTCCCACGAATTTAAGAAAATGCAAGAAAGGAAACTTACCCTGTTGTGTTCTTATTTATTTATTCATGAAGAACCAGCAATGCTGTGATATTACATAGTAACAAGTTAGACAAAGATGTTAAATATATTGAGTAATGTAACCGTGGAAGTAATGAGATAAAGTTAAGTCTCTGATTAAATACAGTCTCTGGGAGAATAAGATAATTTGAGCATCCTGTTACAATCTCTGATAGGAAGGAAGTTAATAAACAGTGGTTATTAAAAAAGAAAAACTGATTTACTGTAAGAAGAGGTGGAGAAATAAAATTTCCCACAGAGAAAGTAACTCACAAAGTCACCTAAGCAAAAGATAACTTTTAATCAGAATAAAATATATCTTGCCATAGGTAAGAAGACATTCTCATGTGTTCAGGAAGTTTGGGATTTTTTCCCTCCAAATGTAATTAAACTGCTTAAAGATATGCTGTGCAGTCAAATTGTACAGAATTTTATTTCACAGAAAATTCAATGAATTCCAAGAAACATTGGGAAGCTTGTGCAAGGTTTCTGTCAGTTTAGATTCCTGAAATAATAGTAGATGGCTATGACTGCAATTCTTCTGAATTCAATTATAACAAAGTGCAGATATCACTGTTCTTCAAGGAAAAGTGTGATTCAAAGTGCATAAAAAATTAGCATCTGCAGAGTTTCTCCTCCCTGTTAAAGGAGGTGACCTATTTAATATTATTTCTAAATAAATGAGTTTCTATTCATCTGCCTTCTCTCCCAGTACAACTCAACATGCCTCTGTTTCTGTGTGTTCATGAACCTAGAAATGGAGAAACCTGACAGGGAGTATAAACTGAGTGTTAACTACTCTTTCTTAATAGCTTACTTGACATACGCTTAGATGAAGCCATAGTTCTTAGCAGAGATAAAAAAGAACATTGTCCAGACATTTCAAAAAGTATCTTTTTTTTTCCTTTTTCCAGCAGGGTATCTTTATTGTTTGTCTCCTATTGATAGCAGGCATTAATATATGAGTAACTAATACTTGCCTCCAAAGAAAAATTCTCCTAAGTAGAATTCCCCATGGCAAAATCATTGCATGCCGAAGACTCCGCTGACATCGCGCGTACCAGGTATAAGAACGCTGAACTCTCCCTCTGCAGTGGCAGCACCCACCCTTGAGAGTATGTATTAATTGGATCTCACAAATCCCTGGAGGCTTGACGAGCCCTACACAATGAGGTCCCTTCTGCCTCTTCTGTCTAAAAGATGTACACAATATACTTTAATACACTACTCGGTTGGCTTAACAATTGGGGTCTTTTCTGAGCCAGGGAGCAGCTTAAGTGATCCATCATAGACACATTCAGTGAAGGTATTATGACTCAGAGCTTCCACACCCCATCATGTTACTATATTTAACATTTGACCAAGCACTAGCTGAGTGACAGTAATTGCCTACATACACACCCAGGGATAACAGGATAAAGAAGCTTGAGTTGGGTTAGGCCACAGTAAAGCTAGGGTGAAACACACCTAATGCTTGCCCCAGGAGCAGAGCACACATCCTG
Organism: Megaceryle maxima; assembly: GCA_024605025.1. NCBI lineage: Eukaryota > Metazoa > Chordata > Aves > Coraciiformes > Cerylidae > Megaceryle > Megaceryle maxima. The sequence goes on along the minus strand of JANHGN010019816.1, from coordinate 172,596 downwards.
TCTAATACAGCTGCCTGACTGACAAGTGAAGACCTGTGCAGCTGTGTTAACATGTATATACATCCAAACCTTCAGAATAACCATTGTTCCTCCGCCCATTCTTGGCTCTTGGAAGGAATCCTTTGCAACTTCAAAGGATGCAAGGCTGATCTCCTACTCTGGTCACTAAGAGGTGGAGGGGGGACTCTAAAGATGTGATCCCTGTTCAGCCTGCTCATCCTGCCCTGCTCCCATAGCAAAGAAGAAGGACATCGTGGTCTACAGCACGCCTGGACTGAAAGCAACACACACAAAACAGAGATCTCGCTCTCCAAGTAATCTAGACATCTAACTTCCAGAAACTTTCTGATATTGTGCAACAATTTCTATCATTTGATTGCATAAACCTACTTGCCTGCTAACACTTGCTTCTAAAACGTCTTTGGTAAACCCGGTTTGCCTACTTGAGAGGATACATGTAAGTGTCAGCATTCAGAAAGAAGAGCTGAAGTTTTATGTGGAGTTATTAACAGACTTGACTCAAAACATATGGTTAAGGACTAAAAAGTAGAAAATTATTTATCTAATCAATGGAAATTTGCAAACCTGGAAGACATCTTAAAACAGAGAAAAAAATTGAAGCAAAATTTAGACAATCATGTAGACAGAATGGGTTGACAAGAAAGATGAACTCCTGAAAAATGAAGTCCTGTTTTCTCTGTTATATAAGGTAGACAAGCACATATGACAAAATATGAAGATTTTTAGGTTTTTTAATAATATACTCATGGTAAGGTCACCTTGTGAATAAGGTATGTAGCAAGTACAGTCTGTCTTTCCTGTGTGACTTTCATAAAATCCATATTCAGCAAGTCTTGCTTTCTGGCAATCAATGGGACATTCAGCTTATATGTGAGGGGAGAGGGCATTCCAGTGAAAAGAGAGGGCACGGAATGGGAAAGAGAAGCAACATTGGCACAAAAGAGGCAAAGAATGCCAATTCAGAAGGCGGGTGTGAAAGTAAAATCTGCTTCCATGCCTGCTACAGCATATATTACACAACTGGCACTTACTTGGCAAATCACCCACTCAGGCACTGACCTTGGCAGCATCACAGGGATAACCTCTATGTGAGGAAGGACTGTTCTTCAACAATGTCTCCAAAATGTTTGGCACCAAAGTACTTTTTTAAGAAAGCAAGCATTTCTTCCACTTTGTATTTCAGCTGAAACCCAGCATTTTCTTTTGGCTGCAAAGGAGACATCCTGTCCGTGACTTTTGGTATATTCTTCATATAGTGTTCCAGATTATTTGATATTGCGTACAAATGCCATTGCACAACCATCCCATTTTGTGGATGTTCTCATGTTAGAGAGCAATGGGTGTATTCAGAGACTTGCTCCGTTTAAATGATCTCCTTGTTAATTATTTGAAGAATTATGACAGAATGCTTGGGCTGCAGTGCCTTGGTAGAAAGTCTACTGAAGAAAAAATGGAAAGCATTCCGAATATTGGTGAAACTGGTGTCTTCCACTGACATCCTACCTTGTGCACAGCAGTAGAAGAAAGATTTTGGATGTTAGTAAGAGAAGAGTAGTCTTTTATTTCTTTAACAAACTAAATGTATTCACTTTAATGATTTTCTGGAGGTCAGATACTTACGTTACATACTCAGATCAGGTAGAAACTCAGTGCCCAATTCTACAAACATGAGAATGAATGCCATTAATTTGTGCAAGCAAAGTTAGGAACATATTCATGGCACCACAGTATATCTTATGGATAGCTACCTTAAAAGAGGGGTGGGATCACATGAATCCTAGAATGAAATTGGGTGTTTCTAAGCACACTTCCAAGGATGAAAATCAGTCCTCTGGATAAGAACCTAAAGGTGTCAGAGAAACTTGGGGTTATTTTTGAACATGATTTGAATTATGATTCCATGATTGGAATTATGATTGCTAGAAGAAACAAATGTTTTATTTTTCCAGTTTGCAAAGAAACATGAAAGTGATCAGAGGAATTTTATTACAATGCAGCTGAAATTAATTCCTATAGACTTGATAGTGATTTGACTTTGGTCTCTAAAGAATAACTGAAACTTTTCAGTGAAGTAAAATAGTAGGATGTCTCCTTGCTATGCACAACAGATTCAGTCTTTGAATCAGGAGAATGAAAGTCACATACAAATATGTAGGTATTGTAAGCAATTTATACTCTATTCAGTGCCTCCCACAGAAAGACTGTTTAGGTGGAACATGGACATTGCTTTTAAATAATGTAGGTGTAAATACTCTTATGAGTTTTAAAGGATATAGTCATTCTGAGAAATTTTCTTGCTGGGAAAGATTGCATCAGTGAACTAGCAGATCTTTGTAGGTAAACATTTTAAGAAGCCCTGTAGATAGTGTTTTGCCCATATGCATTCCCATACTTACTACCAGATGGCATAAAAATGGCATCACAGGTTGATCTCTCTCTTTTTCACTTCCACTGTCACTCATTTTGATGAATGGAGGGTCACAGCCAAAATGACAAACTATGAAAAATGCCTGGGGCCCAGATGAGGAAATAAGACTCATTTCATGTCCCAACTTGATAATTTTAATGATGGTGGGAAAGGACAGGAACTAGGCCTGATCAGACAGGATCTGCAGCTGACTTTCTCCACCTCTCTGACCTGGAAGGGAGAGACATTCAGTTTGGACAGAACCTTTACACTGGCTCTCACTGTGTCTCCATGCCCTGTGTTCAGTGCTGGCACCCCCAGACTGGCTGTGCCAGCCTTGAACATCCATCACGCCCAGAAGGGACAAGGATTTCCTGGAGGACTCCACACAACATTATCTTCAAAAATAACATCTCTTTTCTGAAGACCATTAATCATGTAGAAGAAATGAATTTTTAGAGGATGGGCAACAGATCACAGAAAATGGACCAAAATGCCAAAATTAAGGAAATATGGAGTTTTTCCAGGTGAAGATTTTATTTGTAGCTGTTGGAGAGGTATTTAGCATCTCTTTCTCAATTGTCTGCCTTGGAACTGAGAACATTTTTTCCTACCATGGCTCACAAGGAGATACAAGATCTTCCCATTTAAATGATCTGTCCTTCCACTACCAGGTAATATCACAAAGTCAATAGCAGGGAATTGCAGATTACCTTTTTGCTGTCCAGCATATAGTAACACCTGCTTGTATCTCAAATCTAGGGGTCTCTGTAAAGAATAATGCTCCTGTGTGATAATGCAAACACTACCTACTGGGTAAATCAAAGAGCTTTCTCTCCCACAGCTTTATTGCTGTGGATTGTAACTCTTACACAAAGGCCTTAAAGCAGAAGGTTTCTCTCCTCTGCCCAAAATAACCACATTCAGCTTTTTGGATTACAGCTGAGATGATTGCTTCACAACCTAACAGCCACAGCAAACAAAATATGATGACATGAAATTCAACACAGATTTTTGATGAACAGGCATCAGCAAGTAACTGTAGATCTGTGAACACAAGTGTTTCATCTTGCTATTTAAAGTTCTTGGACTCCTTTATTTATAGTCATTTCTGTATCTTGTCACTGTGGTATCTGAGTAGCTCACAAGACTCCCATGAGCAAAGCAAAGAATTATCCCAGTTCAGGGGGGAAGGAGAAGAGGAGGCTGAGAGAAGTGGCAGTCACGCAGAGCATTTGCAGAACAGCCAAGATCACAATCAGTCCTTCCTCTCCTTTATGAGTTCCCCATCCTTCCTTCCTTTTACTAGACTATTGGCCAAATAAATATGTGCCTTCTATCCAAAGGTCTTTCTCCTGGTTTTATCATCATGATCGAGCTAATTGGGAGCAGGAGGGTAAATGAGGCATAGCTGATGTATGTGGCATGATGCCCAGCTGACGTTACTATTAAGCTGATGCCGGAAAAGTTAGGAAACCATAGCCTGGCACTGAATAATGGGCCTTTTGCAACTCAAGTGTGGGGCAGAGAGAGATTTTCCTGCAGCTGGCACCCTGTCTACAAGTGGTGTACAAGAGAAAGTAATGAATGACTTGACTCTTTATGTTTCCTATGTTCATTTTATTGCAGTTCATCAGGCACCCATGAGCCTGACTGATGACTCCATGTAAAAAACAACAGTCATTTCCCTTAAAAGAAATGAGTGACAGTTGAAGAATATGCTGCAATTATAATCTCTCTTTTCATGGGTTAAGTTGGCAATTTAATGGACTGTGCTCATTAACTGATTTAAGTAACAATTCCCTGGTTTTATATCTGATGTGAATATCTTTAAGTTAAACACTGCTTGTGATGCAGGACGCTAACAGCTAACATCATAAATAAGGATCACTGGAGATAAACTAAACTTTCATTTCACAATTAATTTGTTCCATCAAGATAAGGTACCTGGCACCTCACTCAGCATTTTTTCCATTAAAAGCCCTTGTTTGCCCAAAGGGGAGCATCTGTTAAGATCACTGCTGCCACATGGAAGCCTTTTCCCTTATGTACTACATAAAAAATGAAATGAGGACATAACTTCTTTCATCACAAATTAAATGCATGTGTTAAGCGAAAGAGAAAAAGAGCTATGTAAAAGCCAAATTGCCTGATAAATATGGGTGAAACTTGCCTTTTTTTCCCCTGATCTTCTCCAAGTATGTTAATCTGCTTTAGGTACCTGACTTTGGAGGAACAGGACTGAGCTTCTTGGATGAGTCAGCCAAATCACCAAAGATTTTTACAAAGCTTCAGAGCTATTAGTGAGTGTGTTACTGCTTGGTTGGAGATGGTGATGGTGATTTACAGGAACTTTGTGGGTAATGAGAGGCTGAACAGAGTGGTAGCCATTAAAAAGTAATTATTTACTATTGATTAGCATATTATGGTGAGGATAATTAAGCAGAGGAACAACTTATTCAGTGTTTCGATGGATTTGCCATTTTGGGGAACTTTCTTTAAGGTTGGCTGCTTTTCTAAAAGCTACATGCACATTCAAACAGCAAATGATAGCTAAAATAGTCCCAGCTCCTTTTGTAAGTGGTTGTATTTTAATTAGCACAGTGTTTCCTTCTGGTTTATCCTTCTGTGGTGTTAGAAATACATGTTTTTGTATACTCATAACAGAAGGCATTGCAACATTTATCTGGATGGAGCAACCCTCTGGTAGAGGACTATTCTATAATGCTGATCTGCATGTGTCTCACTTTCTCCCTCACCAGAAGCAAGTGCAGCCAGAAGGGATTGAAGCATGGAGGCTGAGAACTGACTCATGGCTCCTTTTATCTGTTGTTGGTTGTATGTCACATCTTCTAATTGCAGAGCTATACATAGGGACCTTCCAGATTAGGTGCAGAACTGGTTCTTTAATATTATTTTCCTGTCATAAAAGGAGTCACCTTGGGAAAGATGGAGAGGCAGGGCACAGAGACATAGCAGAACCACTTGAGAGGCTCTTGGGGTCAAAAGAGTCATAACCAGGAAAATACCCCTCTGACCCTGAACCACTTCACTATAGTGTCTAGCAATAGTGATTAACCCACACTCAAAACTCTAGGAAGAATTATAGCTGCATGGGCAATTGCCACATCATCATATTTTTATATTCCAGGAGTTTTTAAGGGGTTCCATTTTCCTCAGTCCCTTCCAGCAGCAGCTGCTGCTGCTGTGGATTTGCAGCTGCTCTTTCTGCATGGACTTCGCTGCCATATGGCACCGTAATTCTCCCTTATTCACCACAGCTCTGCCCACTCTCCTAGTACCCGTGGCTTTATAGAATAGTACATCAGTTTGTTCTTTGAAGAAAATGTTATGTGTTTTGGTTATTAATCATGAATCCAATATATTTATTGCACAGGCCCAAAGTCTTAATTGAAGTGATGCCAATTCTTTTATTCTCAGTTGTCACTTGTTCTGTGTAGTGTATGGGAAATTTTTTTCTTTATACCCATCCTTACCTGGTCTGCAAAGCTCTGATCAGTGGGCAAAAAGGTGTCTCCAAACATACCATCTCTGGTAAGTACAGTTTTCAAGAAAGCATATCCTAGAAAAATATCAGAGGTGGTTTGTTTAGCTGGGCTGGGAACGTTCACATAATATGGTGGACCATGAAATCAGACATCCACACTGTAGGTCATCTGGGCTCATCTTTCACAGTCTATCAGTGCATTTGCTTCTGTTTAAAGCCTGTGATGTCAGGGTGCTGTGGGTAGGCAGGTTGGTTTATCTGTCTGTGTCTGGGCTTTCAAGCTTTTCTGTAGTACCACAGCACCCAGAACAGAATTCAGCCAGACATGAGAATGAAAGGAAGGGGAATTGGATTAAGGTTTTTCTCTCATTCTCCTACCTTTTTGTTATGGTCCCTCTCCACATTTGTTGCATGTATGTGAATAATTAAGATCTGTAATTACCTCCCATTTCTTCTGCAAAGACACCCAAATAACAACACAGCTAGATCAGGCACATGGACATTGGTTTTTGCCTGTCAATGGCAAGCAACACTGTTCTAGACCTGTTATATCCTTATGCCTTTTTCTAGAAAAAAGAAGACACTGTGTAGCTTTAATGCTACCCATCAGGAATAATGAAGCCCATTATTGTCTTAGAGAATATATTTGGCTTATTTGGTCACCTGCTTTAAACTATTCACTAGGCAGCAAAAACCCTATTAAGCCAAGAGCAACCTGCCTGAAGTCCATAGGAGCAAATGGTTCAACTTTTGTACCCAGAGTTGCAAGATGTCAACTGATAGCATCTTTGCTTTACTCTTTGTTGCAATGTGAAGTGCCTAACACAGAAAGCTGGGATGGCATATGAATAATAAATACTGCTGAGTAACAGCTGGAGTTTCTCAGGGAGCCTGTGTTCCCCTCAGTGAAATGCTTTCCTGTATAATTTACTAGGTGTCTTTCATTAAAGCGGAGATAGTATATACAATTACGGTTAACAAAATGATACCTCTGTACAAAAAGGGTCAGTGCGTTGCCTGGAAACTGTTTGTCTAAAACTGAGAGCCTGCTATTGCAGACCCGTGTTAATTTGTGCTACTTGTGAGCAGGAGTGGCTATGGGAACTCAGAGTGAGACACTTGTCTGTTGGCAGGAAGAACCCTGCCGTAGCTGTGAGAGCCTCCTCGCTCCACATGCAGGGTCACCAAGACAGGGTGAATGGCATTTTACTCCACACCATGATGCTACAGAGTGGTGGTAAATCCAAAAGTCTCTGTATGTGGGAGCCAAGGGGCAGCATACGTGATCCTGATCCTGTAAAATAGTTCTAGACATAATATGGCTTTCATGACTCTGCTCTGAATGCTGTTCCCTTCAACAGGGACAGAGCAGCAGCTTCAGGCTCTGAGTAAGAGGCAGACATTTAGCTTGAGGGTAACTTTTGTGCTTATATTAATACGCTTATTTCTTCAGTTCAGTGGTGGAGGAGCATTATGGACTTTTTCCTATGATATAATGTCACAATTAGTTGTGAGAGCCACTGAGCCTATTATAAGGGACATTTCATGCAATCATGTTTGCTGAAAATTTTTTCATGCTTGCAAGAACAAGAATATATACCCAATTATTTTTGGAGTGGCAATTTTCTCCATGTGGATTTAATTAGAAAATGAATAAAGAGAAAGTAATGTCTTTTTGGTTTGCTTTCTTTATACAAACTCAAGTTTTAAGAAACTAATTGCATAAATATTGCTGCCTTCATAGCCTTTAAAATTATAATAACAATAAAATCTTGTTCTGAAAAGGCCAGGAAGGCATTTGATGTAAATAGACTCAGCTCCATGGAAACTTGTGGATTTTTGCCAATTGATACCAATTTAGAATCTGTCCTGACCTTTCATTCAGGGATATGAAAGTGCCCTGATGGCAACTACAAATTTTGAAAATGGCAGAGTTCTTTTGAGACACATTTTAAAGAATAATTGAACCTTGAAAAGAGAAAGATTCAATGACAGAAAGTCTATAGCAAGTGGCTTTTTTGAGGGGGGGGGGTAGCACAGTGAATCATATTTTCTTGAAGGCCATGACTCTTACTCAGAGTTATATTGAATTGAACCTCAATATGTGAGAAGAACCAATTGATTTTTATGGATTTGCTCACAGATGAAGGTGCTTATTCAATGACAGTTAAGTTGGAAGAATTTGATCTTATGATAAACACAAATAAAACTTTTTTTGTGAAAGACAGATGAGGCAGGGTAGCATCTTTGCAGCCTAGCTACCTACCTAACACCTTAGGCACTGATCTTCCTAACATGTAATGGAAGGAAGGCTTGAAAAACACCTTCTCAACACTCCTGTACACTTTTGTTGAGGAGACAGGTAACCATTTTACACCCTGAACTGCAATCAGCAATTGTATCTTCTTTTCATGATACGCTGCCAGTTAGTGCTCACTCTTGGGAATAGGAAACCTTGAATCCAGGCCTTCTTTATCTGAGGAGGATTTTCTTTCACTCAGGCTGTATTGAAGGGTGGCCAGTCCTGCAAAGGGAGGTGATGTTTGCAGAAGTCAAGTGCAGCCAATGTCTTCATCTCTGTGAAGGGACAGCACCCTTCCACTTTCAGTTGCTGCTCTTCTGGTCCCTCCTCCTGGTGGCAGGCACCTAAAAAGGAAGTGTGTCTTATGCCTAAATTTGGTTTGTAGTCTCTTCATTAAAAATGGGATGAGAATACACTCTGTATCCAAATGTCATATCATCCCTCATATTGCAGTATTTGAGAGGAGCTGAGGATAGGAAAGAGCTTCACATTGTCCTCTGTGTGAGCTGCCATCACGCAGCAACACAGGTGGATCTTTGATCTTTCTCCCACCTGCTTTGTTTTTCTTTCCTGCAGTAAACCACCTTCATTCTCTCACTTATTACTTCTGCCTCTGCCTTCATGTAGGAATTTCTGCCTTTATCCTCCCTCCTTAGTGTAACATTTCTTGTTTGCCCACTCTGTCAGAGCAACTAAGGATTTCAGCCTTCAAAAGCTGTTTTTGTAGCCCTGCTTGGATACCTCAATATTCATGGGGTAATGCTTGCCTGATAACACAGCTCTGTGCTTTGCAAGCTGATTTGACAATAATAGCCAGAGCCACTGGGAAGTTTTTCCCATGGATGCATATTTCCACATCTGTTTGTTGTCTCTTCACTCACTTGTAGTCATGCTGAGGCTATGCAGCTAGAGCTGGGTAATCATCAGTAAGTCTTATTTTGCTCATTGTTTTCATGTCACATAGAGTAAGCAGGTGAGAAAACCTCTACAGGTCTAGTGATCAACTATCTTCTGATTCCTGGCAGAGCATATGAGTTATCAAGGACAAAGTCTGAATCAAATAAGGTAATGCACAAATTTGCTTCTTAATTCTCAAGTTATAAATTCAAAACCTGCAAAGCTGTGTTTGATGGGAGGAGCAAAAGAAAAACAATAGGTTATATTATGGAAAAAGTAAATTTTAGCATCTATGACATGAATTGCAGAGTGGATAATTTCATAATCAATTAGAATATTCTACATTTTGAGAGACAAATGACTAAAGAAATATTGTATGTGGTTTGGAGTTAAAAGTGAATTGAAAGCACTAGAGTTTGGTGCCAGAGATGTGTTTGCAGTAAGACTGGGGTGAGGTTGAATACAGAGAAACCATGTAAGGCAAGTTATTGAGGGATATTTAAAGGGAAATAAATCTTATAGTACCTAGGCAGATAGACAACAAGTGAGCAGCATTCATTGGGGAAACATACTTTGGAACATAAAGAGGCTCTATTACTCTATCAGTTGTTAATGCATTGCATTATATGAATGTTTAAGTATAGGAAAAAATGTAGTACTTTAAATAAATACCAAAACAACACTGTAGTGAAGCTAAGGTATTGGAATAGAGCAGCATGTTTATTACAAACCAAGCAAGTCAGAGTTAAAAAAAAATTAAAAATACAAGGAACACAGAATTAGTGTAATGCTTCATAAGCAAGCACTGATTTAACTGGTTCCATCTTAACTTTGTTCCAGAATTTAAATAAATAAATAAATAAAGTAAAATAAAAAGAACCAGGTTTTTGCATATGTAGACATGAATGTAATTCAACAAAACAGGCTGCATCATGAATTTAATTACACAGCAAGTGCAAGTAAAGTGGTTGTAATGCTGTTATGGAAATGTGACTGTGATAAACTTATTCACATTACATTCTGTTGCTAATTCAATTTCCATGCACAAGCCCAAAATGCTAGCTTTAGTTCTGTCACTACAGATATAACAAAACCACTATAAAGGAAGACATGTTTTGTAGCTCTTTCAATAGCTGGCTATTCAAAAGCTATGTCTTCCTAATAAATGTTATACTTACAATTAAACAAACAAAAGCACAATTTTATAGCCAGTATTTATGCTCATGAATGATAAATACTTCATTAAAAAAATTGAAGCATCCACAGTAGAATTGTACATGAAAACTTATGCTGAAAATGAAAGAAGAATAAACTTGCAGAAAATCTTAGTGACATCTAGGAAATCTATGGGAGAAGAAAATTTACTCCCTGCCTGACTCCTCATCATTATCACAGGAGTATTACTACACCTCCACTTCACAGCCAGAATCATGTTACTAATTAAAATGTTAATAACTTCTTAAAATGAGTCTATGTATTTGTTCTTTGATTCTGTGGACTATATGAACTTCAGTCTCTGTGTCTGCCAATTTTTGTTACAGCGTGGTGAAAGCTCTGGAAAATGTCTATACTGTAATGATCTAATTCATTTTAGGATGGGCAGTTTAGGAATATTTTGTTGAGATGACATAAAATTTTATAAGAATATGCTATTCTTTACCAGAATATAACAATATTAATCTCATTTCACTTCTTTTTTCTCTAAGTTTCAAAGCTGAGGGGAGCAATCAACAGCTAGATACACACAACCAAGCAAGCTCCTGCTGAGAAGGAGAGACCAGTGAATCACAGTTCCCAAGTAAACAAGCCATGTGCTCATTTTTACCCACTCTTGATATGTAAGGTAACTGTGGAAGAAAGAACTGCAGAATAACTATGTGCACATGGGAAGCAGCTGATGTTGGTAAGCCCTTTTCCTGAGAAAACTTGTCTAATGGCATGCTGGTTGTACCATTAGATCCATCACAGAAACCCATCCACAGTCTTGATGTTGAAGGGCTTGTACAAACAACTTACTACCATAATAAAATTGCTGTTGATGACTTGCCAGTTTGCTTTATTGACTTTTGATTTGTGTTCTACAGATTTTACAGATGGTTAAATAAAAGCTCTGGTTCCTTGTCAATGATGTAGGTACTGTTCATGGATCTGTCTCTGTGAGGAAAAGATGTACATACTTTTGATGCCAATATAAAGCTTCTGACACTATAGTAACAACAGGAGTATTACACTATGCATTTGTATAATCTGGTTTGCAAGAAAAGACAAATTTAAGATGTTTCATTAAGACTGGAACTCCTCAGCATCATAGCCTAAACCACCTAGTAACTTACCCAGTAGGAGAGTAGAAGAATTCATTTTTAACAAAAGAAAATGTTCGGTCTTTGATTTTTGGTGACATCTGTCAATAGAAACCATTCTGGGGAAGGGAACTTGACAGAAGTGACTGTCACTGTAGGTGACTTTTGGTTTGTTAATGGCCGTCATGTTCTAGGGGTGGTGCTGGAGGATTTCTGTCATTTGCTATGCAGTCTCCAGCCTGACTGACCAAAGTGGCCTTCTAGGAACAGTATTTTGGGGATCTCTGTCCATTGTCAATGTTGACTTTAAAAGAAAACATGGGAACAGCAATACAGCAAAGGAATTTGCTCAATGATCATGTCAAACAGTTTTTTATTTTCATAATCCTTTCAAAAGCACAGGATTGGCATCATCACATGTCCGAAACTGTGGAATGAGAAGGATCACACTGTTACCTGCTTCTGTCTCTAACTGCTGATATCTTTGTGTCTTTCTGACCTGGCTCCTATTTACTTTACAATTCTCCATCTTCCTCAGGTCTATCTTGACAGATGCGTTGTCCCAAGCCTTACCCCAACTATGCCCTCAAATGATGATTGATGGAGCTACCCTGACAATGAAAGCTATTCCTGCTACTTTGCCTGGAACTGGTTGGTTACCATTGCTCTCACCTTTGGGAAGCTGTGTTCCAGAGCAAAGGGACTGATAATGCAAGTCAGTGAGTGCTCCCACTGATTTATAAAAATGTCTAAATCGTTAGACCTGAGAGAAAATCCTTGGAGTACCAATCACATTTTTTTCTTTTGTATCTTCCTTACATGTTGCACTGCCCCAGTAGGATATAAAGAGCATGGTGAGTATTTGGTATTTTCATTTCAAGTAGGTGCTTGGAAGTCTAGATATAAGATACCTACTGTTGCTGAGAATTGGAAAGAAGACAGGCAGAGATAGTTCCTGTTAGCACTGCCAGAAAAAAATCGGTTTTATATAGGTAGAATAAGGCAAACCTTGCCTCTGCAGTAGGATGTCTCCTGTTCATCTTTGAGAAGATTTTATTTGCGAGACTTCTGAAATCACATTGCCAAAACTGCTACTTTTTTTACTACCTATCTTAAATTTCTTTTCTAGCTTTACAGTGAAATTGTGCTTTCCTGTCTTTTCATTGTGACTCAGTTATATCAGAACTTCTAAATTTTGCTAAGAGAGTTTTAACTGCTTTAAATAATTTTACAATAGAGGAGTCATTCTTCTGGGTAAAACAGGGATATATTTCTGTCTGGAAAAAAAAAAAAAAAAAATCAGTCTAACATCTGGAAAGTACCAGGCAAGGAAGAACATTATCACTTAACCCACCAGTAAGCAATAAAATAATGATTTGGGGCACATCCTCATGAAAGTTGATATCAAGGTTAGCCTGTGGCTAAGGTGGAAGAAAATATTGTCCAGAGTTACTATCCATAGAAAGAGAAAGAAAATGTAAACTGAAGCACTGTGTCTCTCTCTGTTTCAGGAGTCATGCAAAAAGAAAGAAATATGCACTGTGGCCTGAATTTTTTTACTTTTTTTCGATTCCTTTAAATGAAATTACTAAAGAAAGCACTAAAATGTTTCCTTGCCCCTCTTTTTTTTTTTGTTGACTTTAGAAAATGTGTGTTGTTTATAGGTGTAACAGAATATACGTAAGAGCTTATGAGTATTTATTTTGATTCCTGCAACCATTCAGATTGTCTTTGGATAAATTAGGCTGCTGTATACTGATCACCTTAACATGTGCACTGCTCAGTCAACTGCATGTTCCCAATACAATCTGGGGGGGGGTTTCATCTTCTCAGTAAAGAAGAAACTCAAGATGAACCTAAGCAAGAACTAAAAAAAAAAAGACTTTTTAATATATACCTTATCGCACAGCTAAAGGAAGTTAAACAAACAGAAGTGGAGATCAGTTTTTCTTCAAACTGGATTTTTGAAAGCGTAATTTAAAATATTTAAAATGGAATACCTAAGGAATTTGTTAATTAAGCCTTATTTCTATGTATAAAATTAATCAGTTAAATGTGCATTCTGCACTCTGCTTGAAAGAGAACTTCAGCCAGGGACAAAGATCTCAGTAATAGGTGAATTGATGGACTATTACAAATAAAACAAAAATAGCTTCAAGACTCTTTATCTAACTTGTCTGGGCTTTTAAAAAAGGATGAATGTTATTCATGGTTGTTTCAGGATTCACTTTAATACATATTTGATGAGATTTGAAAGAACTCAGACTTAGAAATTCTCTTTTATTTAGACTTTTCTAAATACTAAAGTGGAATCAACCTTGGATTTAAAGGAATATTAGCTCTCTCCTCACATATTCTGTCTAGTCTTGTGAGAGCTGCCCATTGTACCCAAATACAACAGTTTCTTTAGCAGTGCTGAATCTTAGACACTAAAGACAGCCTTTCCTCAATGGGGGTTACTACAAGGGGAAAAAGAAATTTCAGTGCGTCAGAGAAGGGACAATCTAATCCTCTTTGCTGGTACATCTGCTCTGGCAGTTTTGCTCTACAAATCAAAAGGCATCCCATTAATTAAAGTTCCTTTTTCTTTCATTTTTATTCAACTCAAGAAATGTGACTGGTATTCAAAAAAAAAAAAAAGTTTCAGCACACTTTAGTCACAAATATCCACCACCAGAAGTGTATGCACTTTGTCTGGTTTCCGCTTCTTTCTCTTTCATTTTCTCTCTCCTGTTTTTCTTTCTTTCTCTCTTTCCCACTCTCTCTCTTTCTATCTTTTTCTTTCTCTCTCTCTCCCCCTCTCTCTTTCTTTCTCTCTTTATGGAGAACCTTCTCTTTTGGCAAAGTGTGATACATTCAGAGAGTCTTACAAAACAAAGCTTTCAGTTCTTGGTCAGCAACAAACTCATCTTTGTTCATGCAGTTCTATTAAGGAAAGAAGGCCAATTTTATGCAGGTTTCTATGGTCTGCAGCACAAAGGCATCTATCTGCATGCAAGCTATCTGGCAGGCACACAGCAGACTATGAGATCATCTATTTTAGCAATTGCCAGCTGCAATGAGGAACTGTAAAAAATTATAAACTGGTTTATATAGTGCTTTTATTTTTCCAAACAGGCGGCACTACAGATTTATGCATTGTTTTGTGGACAGATAACAAGTGCAGCTAATGGGGTGCCTTCACATCCAGATCTCAGGATCTGGTCTGCATTTCCCCCCTGTGAGCCTAGATCTGTTTTCATTGGATACTAATGTCATCTATCTTAAGCAGGAAGTGATGCTCGACTGCTTTATCCCTGGGGTTTTAACTGTTGTCTAAGGAATTCTGGCCCTTTATTTGATGGACTTTTACTGTGCTTTTGCAACCATCCACTATTATTCCACAGTGGGTGGTCAGCTATTTAATGCTTGCCAGTTGCATCATACACTGCCCATGAAGACCACGTACTGTAATTTCACAGTATGAGGAAAAGAAGAATATTTCAGAATTTCTCCTGACAGAAGAAGAAGTTTTTAGAAGGGAAACTGAATTGAATTGAATTAGAAGGGCTTTTAGATCTATAAAAATAATGAAGGTATTATTAATTCAGTTCAGTAGAGTACTACAGTGTAACACAGGGCAAATCCAGCTCTTACCTATTCGTCTGTCAAGCTGTCCTAGGCAGGATGCATAACCTGATCTAAAACATAGTGGAAAGATCCCCTTTCAATCCAGATGAGTTTGAACTGGATCTGTGGTGCAGATGGACTTAGACAAATGAAGGGGCTGGGCTTCATTTTGGTGCAGAGTTCAGTTCAGTGGGTTTCCTTGTGTATTAGTATAGGAAGGGGAGAAGTGGGCATCTGAGTAGAAAAACAGTCAGCCAGAAATTGTTTTCCTGCAAGACAGTATTCCTGTTACGCAGTGTCCACTTTGTGAACAGGTGAGCAAGATGCCACTAGGAAGGTATAGTGGGAAATGGCACTATGTCAACCTTTGCACAAAAACCACATTGAGCTTGTTTTTACTCTGCAGTGACTGCCTGGAAAACGATGCCTTGTTGAAGGAGAGTCTCAGGATTGCTGCACTGTGTTATTAAATTATCACTTCCCTAAATTTGAAGGATAAGCAGAAGCATTCTCCTGAATTCATCAATGCAATTCTAAAATGCCAAGCCACGGGATTTAGAATTTGTTTTCTGAAAACATAATTTCCAAGAATATGCCATCTCTTACATGAAAACACAATCACCAGTAATTTCTGAATATCATGGCTCTTTGTAAGCTGAAATTACCTAAAAAACATAAAAGAGGGTGGAAGAAAACATGATGGTAGTCACACTTCATAGGGTATATGAGAGATGTTTACCTGATGAGTAAAAGAACCACAAGATGCTCCCTTTCAAGCCTCTTTAACCAAGAACTTTAATACACAGGAATATAAAAGATTCATAAGCTTTTGTTATCCAACACCAGCATTTAGGAAACAAATTCTGTAAATAGACAATACTGTGTACTTTTCATTAAAGCAGGGTATCCTGTTGCAGCTAGTGCCACAGGAAAATTCACCATGTTCATGAAAACAAAATCTTTACATCCAGCATATTCTGATCTAACTAGTGTGATCCGGCAATGAAACCAACAATTCTTCAGTAAATGCCTTTTGGATCACAGCATCCATTCTTAGGTACAGAACAATACATTTAGAACAAATGAATACATCATATTGCAGCAGAGAAGCTGAAATACTGCAAAGGATGACATTTACTGCTGTAAACAGGTGACTGTCTTTCTGCCTTTCCAGATGAAATCCAGGCTTTACCTTAGGATCCACACTTGTAGATCCCTTAAGCATTATAAATATATTATTACTTTTTATTATTAGTAATACTGTATCATTAACTTGTATTAACATTAGTGTTTACTAGCCCTAGCCCACGGCAGCAGCTGTTGCATAAATGCTTGTGAGAACACAATGTGTATTTGAGAAGATGATTTCTCACATTGCTTTTAGCATTTCTTACAAAAGCCAAAAAAAAGCCTTATTTTGTTTGGAAATATAAAAGAAAATTCCTGCCGTCAGTAACACCTTTGTGAGTGGGTGAGAAGTGAGCTATATTTCAGATGAATTATTTAGCTACCCACAGATAGTTTTATATGGGTGATTAACCTGTTAATGTGTCTTAGAATGTTGTTCATGAATTGTAGTTTTAACACACACACAGGCATGTGCATGCACACAGATGTGCACACACAGAGAGAAGGCACTCCTCAAAAACTTAGGTAGGCTGACATAAGTAGAAGAAATAAAGGGATAGAAAGTATCAGCATGCTCTCAGTAAAGCATTCACTTTGGAAGAGTATTGAAATGCATGCCTGTGTGTAAGAATATTCAGAATAATATTCCAGAGTATTGACAATCTGTAGCTATTGCTAAGGATACAGAAGCAAGCTTCTGTGTGTATTTGGCTAGGAAATACATTCAGGTATCTATTCAGTGAGCCACTGTGAGATTGTGGGAGGAACTTCTCTCTAGGATACGAGTCAAAAACCTCTCATGAGCTGAATTTACATATTCATAAGTTTTGAGGTTTCATTTGCTAATGATGGAGTTACTACAACTTAACCATCTGCCATGTGTCAGGCCTTCAAAGCAGACTGCATGCACACTGTATGGGAAATACAAAACATTTGACTGTACTTAACCTGCACATGAAGAGCCACCTAAGCCTCATTTGTAGAGCTTAGCGGGGTAAATGTAACAGTTATTGCTGCTCAGCTGGTGTGAAGTAATTTATTATGCTATAGCTGTGGCCTCAATGAGATTTATGTTTCTAAGTGCCTATGTCATCTTTGAAAATGGGACTTCAACAGCTTAAGTAATTTAGGAAGTTTTGAAGATTTCACCTTAAGCAAGGATAATAATACCTTCCAGATTTACACAGATTAATCTATCCTGGCCTTTTACACTGTGCTGAAGGATGCATTTTGGTATTCAGTGAAGACCTCATGATAATAACCCCTATCCTTCTTTGCAATACAGCATCCAGGAATCAAGACAGAATTCTTCACATACGAGGAATGCTTCACTTCCTGGAGACTTCTCACATGGTATATTCAATTCCATGGGACTATCTAGGCAGGAAAACAGGCACAAAAATTAGGACCTTTGATATTTCTAATCCAGCGTTCCTGTCTGGAGCCCAGAAGCCAGTCCAGTTTGCTCTTTTCCACATGATCAGAGATACTTTTCAATATGCAAAAAAAGGTGATACTTGTAGCTAGTTATTCTTTTACCCTGCTAGAGACAAAGAGACTACCTGCATATCAGCCATTGATAGGCACATCATAAGTTATGCACAAAGAAATGTAAACTTTGGAATTACTGGTCATAAATAAACTTCCATAATGCTATTGTAAGAATGTAGAAAACTGAGATCTGACTTACCAATAAAGGAAGAGGCACCTCCAAGATGATTCTGTGATTAGGCTTCTGTTGAGGTCTGAAACAATCTGTTATGGTAGTCTTTAACAATCTGTTATCCCTTAGGTCGTAGGAATTGATATATCATGGTGATGCTTGGAGAGCAGAAGGAATGAAGGTAATGTCTCCAAATGAAATCTTAATTTACACAAATGATTCTTTGTCCTTTGTGTTAATATATGAAACAATCTGTTCATATCTGCTGTGTAATGTAGTATATCTTTGCATATTTTGCCATTGCTTATTTAACACAAGATATTCATTGTTCTTTGGAAATATAGGTAGATCACATAATTATCTGTTTCCCTTCAAGCACCATGCAGTTCAAACTGCCTAGCCAGAGCAATGCATACTCCTATTTGGGGTTCTTTTAGGAAAGAATAGCATCTGTCTTTTTCCTCACTTGGGATTTGCATAAATCTAATGGATTTAAGGAAGCCAGTACATCTGAAGTAATGAACAGACCATGTCTTAACATCAAATAGCATGGAAATAACACTTCCCAAGTAGAGCTAGCAAAATTCTTCCTTTCAGATTGGCACTTTCATATTGACTAAAAGTCCAGCCTTTCAAGGGATGTAACTAGGTTCAAAAAGAGGCTCTGTCACAGCATTTCAGTAGATTAGAAGAGCTGTAAATTCTTTGCTACTTGACAAAGTTGGCAATCTCTGACTGTTAAAAGCAGAAATATGATCCATTTTTGCTTTTGAGTAGTATTATGGAAGGCTTATCTGGGCTGCCTTTTTTTGTGGGGTAAGTTTTGTGCTCATATTCTATGAGTCCAGGTTTCCTTTGGACACCTGATTTTTTAAAACCAGGATGGTGATTCTTCAGCTGGTTTTGCCTCTATTGAGTTTCATGATTCGTTCACAGTAAAACTTTCTCTTTCCCCTACCCACAGTACTGTATTTTGCAATGGTCACATTGCTGCTGAACTACTATTTTGCCAAAAATTCCTTCTTCCAACAGAGCACATATTTATACAGCAGCTTGATAACACTATGTAAGGAGTGGGAGGCTTTGATGTGTATTTGGAGAATTAAAACTAGAAAGACCTTTTTGATCCTATTAAGAGCTATTTTCTGGAGTTTTAATTACTATGAGTAGAGCTAGAAACAGGCACTAAAACTTCCATTGCAATGAATAGGGTGTGATACTTTTAATTTTCTCCCAGTGAAGACATTACATTAAAGGTGATGGCATTTGCCACTACCTCTCAAAAAGGTAACAGAGTTTATGAAGTGTTCATATGTTACAGTGAGGAACTTATCCTTAATTTATTTAGCTGATCAGAAAGAAAATCAAGCCATAACTTTGATGTTTATGTAAATATATGCATACACATAAATGTACACAACAAGGAGAGATGAGTAGATACAGTCTTTAGCAGGCAAAGGCAGTGTCCGGAATTAAAGCAGATAATTAGGTGAGGGTATATATTTCTAATATTTGGTTTAGTTAGAACAAAACTACTAGGGAAATGATGTCTGACTCAAACTTCAAGCCTTGCTGGTATTTGAGAGAAATTTATTCACTGTACTGGTATCAATTATCTACTGTCTCTCAGCTCTAAAATAATGGATTGTATATCATCCATGATACTATAATTTATAATACTTTGCCTATCCATAACTTTCTCACTTACCTCATTCAACAGATGGAATATCAGTTATCTACTAGAAGTACTCAATCTGGAGGAAGGATCAATGGATAATGTTCTGTAGTCTGTGTTGGGCGACGAGACATGCTCCTTAGGACTCATGACTTCTGAATTACAAAAGCTGGGATCCATCCCATCTAACTTCAGATATCTGTGCTGTTGTGTCTATGCCTGAACTGTCTGTGGTGCAACTTATGTCAATAAAGTGAAGTAGGTATTTTAGGATGCAAGTAACCCGTAAACCTAAATACAAATTTTAGATTGAGAATAATAAATAAAAAGAAAAACAAATGCAAGACACAATGCATCAAACTTTGTAAAAGCAAATGTGTTCCTTAAGAAGTTCTGACATTTGGTATTTTTCAGTTGTAACTTACGGTAAAAATTACTAATGAAATATCAGAATTTCTTTAATCTTGAATAATTTGACATTCAGGAATGTACAACTTTAAAAGTCATTGCCATAGGGCTTGAATTTTTTTCCACTAAAAATGGAGACCTCTCATTCACTTCAGTGCATTTAGGAATGCATCACAGCATCCGATTTTTGAAACACAGTTTGCAAATGCAGCTGCCATCAACTTAGGTAAAAGTTTACAGTGACATGGCCTTCTGAAATCCAATTGTTATCTTGGGATGCAGTTATCTTGCTGACACAGAATCTGATATATGAATGAGTAGAATATATTGTTCCTTCTCTTATACCTCACATCTCTGAATAAGCAATACCTGCTTGCACATTAAGATCTTCAGCAAAAGAGCAAGCAGTTTCTGATTCAAGCTTCCTACTGTGCTACTTCAAAAATGAGTCATGGTCAGAAGCAGTCAGCACTTACTGTCAGATAAGGCTTCTGTGTTTGACATCAAATAGAAAGTAAACTGTTTTTGAAAAGGTTAAGCGATGACAAGTCTTTTGATTTTTGTGTATATGTGTGCATATTGACAATCTTTAAAGTGGAGATGAGTCATAAATTCAACACACTTTATAACAGCAGCAGAAGCGCAGTCACATGGGCACATCAGTATGGTTTGGGCAGTAGAGTAAGACTCAAGGCAGTCTTGAATAAAATACCAAAGAATTGTTAGTTTACTTGGATGGTTCATGGAATTCAGCACCCAGATGGTTGCAAATCTTGTGGCAATATAACTTCTGAATTTGGTGAGAAAGTATGAAGTTCTTTAAGCTGAAGAATTATTACATCCTTTAGAGCAACGTGACTTGCCATTTGAATAGAAAGGTAATAAGCCAGAGAGAAAGAAGAGGATCTGTAGGTAATTGGGTGTATCTTAGAAAAGTATAGTGGAAATACTGGGAACTTTGAGAGAAGATGCATCAGTGGAGTACAAGGAGGAAGAAATACTCTCTGAAGGAAATGGAGAAGTCCTAACTGGTTTGAAAGGAAGATATGTTCCAGGTTTAAGAGAAGAATTGTAAACAGCTGTTTGGAGATTTGAAGGCAGTCCATGGGTCCTGGCTGAGTGGTTTTCCTGGGTCTATTGAAAATAAAGCTGTTTTATATTATTGGAGACATAATTCTGTAGAAAGCTTCCAGTGGCTGTATAACTTAAGCTCTAGATTTGTGGCTTCTGATGTATCTAGAACTTCTTGATGGGATACAAACTTACACCTTGCAGTGACTGTTAATTGTAATTGTTGTTAGCCTCAGCATATATAAACCCATAGTAGTTTCTATTACATTACACAACAGTCAATTCATTGTTTTAATGGTTATTTTACTGTCAGGTGAAGAACATGGAACTTAAGCTTGAAGGTCAGAATAAATGAGTGATTGCTAGCAGAACAACTTATTCAGTAGTTTAAAACATATCAGAGCCCAGCATGTGCAGAATACTTGTAATATTGACACCATCTATGAGAGTGCATTCAGAGTTTAGCCAATTGCTGTTGACTAATCTGTTTTTTGTTGTTGTTGTTGTTGCTGTTGTTTTGGGGGGTTTTGTTTGTTTGCTTGGTTTGTTTTTTGGTTTTTGGTTTTTTTTTCCAAATCAAACTGTGATCAGTATACATGGCAACACAGAGTCATATATTGAGTCAGACTTGTTCTCCCAAGGAAGGAAAAAGTTCAAAGCAAACACAAGCTCATTTGATTATCAAGTGAGAAGCCATCCTGCAGAACACTGCAAGTAGTGGTGATCATGAAGCTATGTGTCATTTCATTGATTGTGTACCCTGAATTCCAAATTTACCTGGGATTTGCTCTGAAAAAGTGAGATTTTTTTTTGTTTCAGGGAAAGAATGGGGGAACTGACTACCTGTGTTTACACTGAGAGCAAGAATAA
This sequence comes from Megaceryle maxima, assembly GCA_024605025.1. Lineage (NCBI taxonomy): Eukaryota > Metazoa > Chordata > Aves > Coraciiformes > Cerylidae > Megaceryle > Megaceryle maxima. The sequence goes on along the minus strand of JANHGN010019816.1, from coordinate 150,737 downwards.
CAGTGCCTGTCAGAAGAAAGATGGAGAGCTAGTAAAAACTGAAAGGTTGAGAGCCATGCTGCTGACAGAAAAAGAAGAATTATTTTAATGTCTCATAATGACTCTTACAGCATGACCTTATTATAAAATCCATAAATGTTACACAGATCACCTTCAGCTCCCATTTACTGTAACTGGAAGCCATTGTCCAGGACATCAAGCCATCTACCTTCTTTGCTTCCTTCAAAGGCTGAAAAAATATAGTCATCCAAATAGACTGCTCAAAGCCTGAAACTCTCAGGTCTGTTGCTCTAACAGTATCAATAAACAAACTGAGTTGAAGGGCATTTATCATGTTATGTTTCACCTCACAAACTACTACTACTCAATACTGGGTTATCATGAACGTGATATTATTGTTCTCCCATCCTTAGTGGTAGATGCACCTGAGGAGAAACTTCCATCTACAGCTGTCAAAGGAGCAGAAATCAAGATCGGTACAGAGTTGCACTCAGTCCATTGACTCAGATCTTAGAACCACTGTATAAACCTATGGATGTTTTAAATAAACTAGAAGATTCAGAGAGCATAAATGTGTTTCAGTCCAGTCTTGCAACTAAAATGGTGTTGAGGTCAGTTTTCCATTCAGCAATTTGGAAGAAATGCCTCTTCTTTTTCTGTTTTTCTTTAAAGGCTTGTAAGTTACCATACTTTTAGTAAGTAAGGTAATCAACCATATTTTGCTGTTTTGGGGCAGATATTGTTCCTAAATGTTAAAACAGGACAGACTAATTCTGAGTTCAATGTTAGGTAAAACAATGATTTGTAGTCCTTTTAATGAAGAGTAATAGATAAGGAAACAATCCTGTAAAGTTAAGAAGATGGATTTTATAACTTAATATGTCTTTCCACATCTAACTTCTGGACAGATTTGCTGCTAAACTGCATAAAATAGCACTGTGCCTTACCTAATTTGAACTATAGAGATTCTCAGATTGGCAAAATGTAAGGTGATTTTACTCCGTATTGACTTTCTTTCTAGGCACTAAGACTTTCAGTATGCTAGCCACGGGCTGCAGTGTTGTCAACAGTGGACAGCATAGTGGAACTGATCTTTGCCTTTTTGTGCTTTCACAGGTTTTTGTACATTATTTTGTAGTTCATTCTTTCCATATTTTTCCCTTGGTTCCTAAATCCTGTTAAGCCTTTTGCAGACATTTTATAGTCTATTCTAAGCATGGTCTGGTTTTCCACTATATTTCTCTCTATTTATCTTGTGCTGGTTCACAGCTGGAGAGCTCTCTTTTACAGTCCCTAGGCACCACTGGTTTAATTGTCTAAGGGAAGAGTGTCTATGCAGTTGTTAACATAGAAACAGTTGAAGACAATTAAATAAGGCTGCTGAATACAAATCAAACATTTGACAGTGCACAGCATCAGTGTGACTTTGAAATGAAAGGGAGACAACTGCAGGGACTGAGTGTTGAATCTCAGGTGCTCTCAAAATTTATGCCCATCAGAGATGAGCTGCTGCACCCTATGTGAGGTAAAGGTTTTGCCTTGCTTCAGCATCCAGACCCAAGTAGGAGAAATCAGACATGCATGGCTGTGACTGGGTCCTTGCCTAGAGGGTGAGTTGTAGAGTTTTGACCATCAAAGGCGGTAGAAGGTGTTTTGCCACCTTTTGTTATTGGCTAATCAAGCTGGGAAACTGTTTTGGCAATAAAATCCTAGCCATGTGGACTCTTTTGGACTCTTTTCCATTTCCATGTATCTGAGACAACTGTAGAGATCATATTGATCAAACTCTTTCAGCAGCAAGAGAGTTGTGTGAAACAGAAGAGCTATAAAGAGCTTTTAAACTCAAGATGGGCCAATTTTGGGTTCCTTGCATACAGCTTGTAATCTAGGAAGGTAACCTCTGAAGGATTTAACCCATTTCATTTTCAAATAAATAAGGCCATTCTTTTGGGCAAATATAGCTATTTTTTCGCTATAAAATTTTGTTCCAGCAAAATTGCCTTTCTCTATAAACTGCTTCTGATCACTGCAATCTTAAAAACAACTGTTTATTACATTAAACTCAGTAAAAAAAGGCAAAGTCCTAAATTGCCTTTGGAAAAAATTACCAAAACTAAACCCTATTTTTTCCAGTAAATGTGCTTATTTAAATACATCTGACTTTGATGAGAACTGTGGGGCTTAACTATGGTTTATAATCTTTGTGCTATTTTACTCTCCACAGTGAGTACCTCTTTACCTGCTGTGTCTTCCCTATGGCTGTGGGAATGCAAGAAGGAAAACAAAATGCATGACCAGTTCACAAGGTTTCTGTCTTGATTTAGAAGTCTGTATCTAACTGCCCGTCTTTGCCCTGAATATAGATGTGTTACTCTGCAGGGAGAGATTGTGACTGATGCCAATACTGAAATAAGACTAAAAATCCATTGGGGAAGTCAAATGATACTCAGAGGTACTTCAGAGCAGTTATAAGAGCAGTTATGAAGAAAATGTATTCTTCAAATTTCTTTTAATCTTCCTCTTAATTGCTCCACTTGCACACCAGTGCCTCAACATTTATACTTCTGGAAAATTTTAGACAGAAGAAAGATGCTTTTCATGAGAAGGGATTTACGTGCACATCCAGGTTTTAAATGAGCTTAGTAAAAAGATCTGTGATGACAATGATTTCTGGAAGGTTTTGCTCTTTGGTCTTTATAATTGGAGTCTGAGATAACATCTAAGTACTTTGTTTTGAGTGCTTCCACTTAACTGATTTTCCATTACCATTTTTTAAAATTACTGAAAATACCAATAATGGGCTGAACTTTCTGGGGATTAGATTTATTACCTTTCCAGTTCATATTGAGAGACTCAAGAGAGAAGACCTGAATGAAACACTATCTCTTCATTTATTTTTGTGCAAAAAGCCTAGGATTTTTTATGTCTTCTCAGTATTAATAACTCAAAGAGTCTGTTTGGTTTATATCATATGGATTTTTTAATGGAGTGCCACAGTCACACAGATTTTAAAAATCATCCAGTTTTTAGAAAGAGTAACTCTTCACAATTCATACCAATGGTTGTAGATGAATTTGAGTAGAGTTCAGCATACTTAAATATTACTTTCTCCCATGAAACTTCACCAGGCTTCATCTGAATTTCCATTTCTCAAGGAACTCTAAGATATGAAGTGGGATAAGAAGCCAAATATTTCAAAATTATAGAAAAATGAAAAATCTGGATCAGTCTTCTTCAGATGTTTCATCTTCATACATACAAAAGGATCTATTTTAAGATTAAGCTGTTTATTTCCAATGTTATGTCTACTTTCAAGAAAACACAATTGTTTTAATTTATGAAAGAATACACATTAACATTTATTATAAGATAGATTGAAATGTTGACATCAAAAGTTCTTTTTTTGCCTTTTATCAAGACAAAATATCTTTCAGACTTTTTCAAGTGAGTATTGTTAGATCATATTGGAATTGTGTTGAACGCAGAGAAAAATATTAGCTGTTTCTGCTACATTGTAGTTAGCTTCAATGAGAACTACTCTCTTTACTGAGATTGCTTGGATCTTCTACTTGACAGAAGACAGTGATGGTTCCAGAATGACATTCACATTTATGTGAAATATTTTACATAAGTCAAAATCAGCATTTTTTGGAAAGGAATGCTGTTCCCTGTACACTCAACTTCAAGCCCTCAAAGCCACATCAAAGCCATTGCTAACTGAAGTGGGGTGATAATTACGATCATTATGTCAGTAAAAAAAAAACCATAAGGGAAAATTTTAGAATTGCTGTCTGAGCAGGTGTGGTTCAAGTAAACCAAACAGGTCTCCAAACTTGAAAACAACAAAGTTGCAACTGGAGAAAATTGCAACAGCAATTAGCCTATATAATTACACACTGCTTGCATCTGATGAGTCAGGTTGATTCCTGGATCTGGCAATGGAAAGACGTTTTACCTCCAGGTAAAATTACCTGGGGATAGCTACCTCAAACATAAGGACTTACATTGTAGACATCTGAAGTGAGGTGTGAGAAATCCCATTTGTGGGAGATTTTGCATTTCTTGTTCTTCCTCCTATCTCTTGAAGAGCTGGCAAAGCCTTGATGCCATTCTTAGCTATGAGGGTCCTTGCCCAGAACCCAGTTGGCTGTCAGTCAACAGTGTCAATTTTTTGCCACTTAAGAGTCTTTGTAAATTTCCCTAGTAGATTTTAGTAAAAACAAATAGAATAACTGTGAATGTCTGTGATCCCTTTATATCATGGGTTACTTAGTTTTTTTCCCAAAGTTTCTAGTACTATCTCAGCAGCAGATAATTCCTTTACAGATTATAAGGAGCAACTAAAACTATTGACTTGAGAGAATGAACAGAACCACACTTCTCAGTTCCCAAATGCTTATAAACTCATTTTCACAATGCTATGAGAAGGGAATGTGACAAATAGTAAGGAGAATACTGGACAAGGAAGAATAAGTCCTACAGCAGCAAGATCCTGTATTGCCTTTTCTCAACCGACTGGTTCAAAAGTTAAGTAGTTGTGTAAATGCATATGTTTGTGTATGCATTGTATATATTGTTTATATAATACATGCACACACACATAAACATATATACTTACATATAAAAATTGTGTCTCTCTTCTTGCAGAAGAAAGGAACATGAAGAAGGAATCTAAATGCAGGAAAAAAAAAAGTTTTTATTTTACAAAGCTGATGTTGGAAAAAACCTGATAGTTAAGGCAATATTTAGAGGATGAAAAAGAAAGTATCATGTACTTGCTCTTAAATGAATCCTCAACCTGTCAGACTGTGGTTTTCACATTGCTTTTATTCTTCTGTGATAAGACTGTAAGGAGGCTCCAAGTATGTTCTGTCTGATCTGCTTTTTATCAGTAGAAGAAACATTTTAACACTGTTGTCTATGTCAATCTTGCCATGGGTCCATCAGCCAGGGATCAACATTGTCAGTTCCCCCCCTCCCCTTTTTTATGGGCTGTAATTTCAGAACAGAATGACAACAGAAGTACTCGGGTGTTCCTTGAGGAAACTTCATCAGGTTGAACCAGCCCACCAACTGCTGAGTTGAGCTGAATTGCAGCAGAGACTAATAAATTAATCTGTCCTAGAATGGGCGAGGGCAAGATATATTCTGTCCTATAAACTAGGACTGTGGCGTGGGAGAAAATGTACGTAGAGGCTTCCTGATGCTGAAGGACTAGTAAATACATGGTGTTGCACAATGATGGTAATGGGATTAGACAATGTGTTATGTTCTCATGTTTCTCTCCCTAATTCATGAGAAGGGGAAACTGAAGAACTACTGCAGAAAATGAAGGAACAGGCACAAACTAGAAATGTCTGATACTGAATCACAGAATCATTTAGGTTGGAAAAGACCTTTAAGATCATTGAGTCCAAAAGCAGCATTGAGAAAGCCACTAAAGTCTGATGTCTTTGTAGTTTGATGTGACCTCTCCTGATGTTGGTGGTGCTGGGCAGAAGGGTTCACACTACCACCTCCATACCCTACTATTCTTCAGAAAAATGCTCACGTGGATTTAGAATTACAAGCTTATGTCCTACAAGCATGAACAGAACTTTGTCAAACACTTGAATTTAGGTATGTGTTTAAGAAGTCTGTTGCTTAGCAATGAACCTGAGCCTCTGCTTATATGTTTTACTGATCAAAGTACTTGATACAGCAGAAATCACAGCTTTAGAAAACAGCAGCACAGCAGCTGTTTCATACACTTAACAGCTCTTTCCTACTGTTATTCTGTGAAGAGGACTTAGGCAGAGACAGGAATGAGGTTTCATATCAGGAATCACTCTTCTTTCCTGTCACATCCAGGACTGACTATGACTTACAGGAACGCTCCTGTCCTCAAAGTGTCTTTTTACTCTAAAGCTGATGCTTGTCTTTGAGTCCTATGCAGTCAAGTTGTCTGTCTCTTATTTATAATTCATTATACAGTTCTTCTCCCAACTCCTTTCTCCTCTCCAGTTTGCCTAGCTCATAGATTTTTTTTTCACTATAAATTTTAGCTTCCATTTCTTCCCTGAAGCTCATAAGTTCTGTCTGCTTCAGTGAAGAAAGCCTCTACCCTGCCAAGGGGACTCCTTTCCAGAAGAACTCAGGCTGAAGGAGTCTGACAGATATTAGCCTGGGCCATCACAACCGCCCATCAGTCTGTAAACATGTGGTCCAAGCTTGTATGTGCTGCTCCTGCTTTCAGCATGCCTTAAACATCACCAGTTATGTCCCCACTCTGGGGGAGAGCATAAGGCTGAACCTGCCCTACAGTGAACTTCCCACATTCCATATAGCTGTCTGAGTAATCTGTGTTTAAGACATTTGTATTTATTGTATTTAATTGTTAATTTGTATGGATTCATAGATAGCCTTTTAAACTATTTAATGGGTAGAATAAAGTATTTCTATTTTGGAAAAGAATCCTGCAAATTCATTATACTTTTCTCCTACAATAATGTCAGTCTGTTTGCAACAAGACACAGACTTTTGTGCTAAAAATATTTACCTTTCTACCTTCTTTTTTTTTTTTTCTACCTTGCATCTTTACCTGAAAAAAAATGGCAGTGATGATAAGCGTTCAAAGTACAACTGCCTAGATATGCAGAGCTGATTTTTTGCCAAGAGTATTATGTGTTGGGGAAAAATTTTCTCACTACAGTTGTAGTCAGAACTGGTAGAAAAGATCTCATTTTCCCTGCCCCTCTGATGTTTTTTTAACTGTCATTTTAGAACTCACAGATATTTTTGTCAGCAATAATATACTGCTTCTCTCTGAGTCTCTTGACACTGCTTCTTTTAATGTTGCTGCCATTTATTTATGTATTCATTTTATGTGCATTGATTTTCCAGTAAAGGCTATCAGACTGACAATCTAAAAATTAAATAAATATATTAAATGCCTTGGAAAAATACAATTTGTTGTCCTTACGCAATGTCCAGTTAATGTGTCTCAGGTCTTACTCGCAAGGGGGAATAAAAACATTAGTAACAGGTCTCTCTTTGGCCTCCTTTCAGAAACTATGTGTGAAGGAACTGAATGGATCCTTTGCAATGATACGAACTCCCTGTGCAGTAGCTAGACTGGGATCATTATATATGGGCACTGTCAAATGGCCATGAGACAGTAACAGCAGCTGGTTATAATGTGATAGCTTTGAATGAGTGTCTTTGACATAAATACAAGTCTTTTTACCTCTACAAGGAACTTCTGTTAAATGTTGGCATCCAGCTTTTTATCTGTCAGAAGTCTTACAGATGGCTCTTTCTATTTGTTCCAAAATCATCTGACCATATTTACTATAAATGTAATAAATAATTTTAGATTTTACAGCATCCAGAAATAATGTCTAGATTATGACAGTCTAGCTTGCCTAAATTAGGTAGTAGCTCAGATAAAAACCTGTATGGTTCTAAACTCATTTGCTAGTGTAGTTTCAGTCACAGAGTTTAAATGCTTGGACTGTCCTACTTGCCAGAGTAAAACTTTGTAAAAAAAGGCCATTGATTCATAGGGTCAAGTCACATCTCTCAGATAATGACACTTAAACCGAGGTCTCCACTTATAAACTGTAACTAGGTGTTGAAGCTCCCATAGGAGTCAATGCAGATTCAGCCAACAGCTCACAGAGACTAGAGTGATTTTAAGCTGAACTATATCTAGTCAGTTGAGATGCTCTTTATTTTCCACTGTTTGTGTCATCTAGATATCTAGGATGGGACTCAGTTGTCTCAATGGCATCTCAAACAGCAGTAGGTGCCTCTCTTTAGGCTAATGAACAGATTTGACTATAATGAGAGCTCAGGTATTAGCTCACAAGGAGACACATGTAGACATTTATCACTTAGAGGAGTCTGTGTGAAAAAGAGACTGAGAGGTGAACATAGGAGTGTGTGGTGCAGAGGCTCTGTAAGGAGAGGTAAGGCAGGTCCCATGCCCTCATTCCTGTGCCAAATGCTACTACTTGCTGTGCTGCATGCACTTAACATTTATTGGACAAAATATGCAAGCAGTGTGGAGAATAGAGACATTTCCAGGACTCTTACCCTCCTAAATTCTGCCCTGATTTCACCAGAGTCATTCTACCTCTACCTGCTATTTGCTCTCTGTTGCTGAGAGTTTTCCACATTGTGGTCCACTGCAACAGCTGGTGTAAATGGTGGTCAGCCCAGGTTAGTCTGTAATCAGGCTGTTTAAATGCATTGTAAGCAAATACTTTGAAAAAATATTTTGGCAAAGCCCATGGAGGCCAATACCAAACATGGAATAAATGTTGATTGCATATGCATGCAGACTTGCATACTGTGGGAAGGAAGGTTCAGTCTTGGTGCTGTGAAGATTTTTGTCATGGAGCACAGACCCAGACTTACAGACTAAGTCAAGTGAAGTGACAGGACTGATGGAAATCTGTGGCTTCACAGTATACCAGAATGACTCAACTGGATTATTCTGTTTTCTGCAACCAAACCAGTTTCAGCAATATTGCATCACCTTCAAACTCTGGGAACATTTAGGTACCCACAGACACTGCAGCATTGTTTGTTCCACTCCCACCTCAATGCACATAAAGAGAGGTGTACACACACATGGTGAAACCTCCACCTGATGGATTGTCCCTTTTGTTAGGATTTTAACATTTGTGCATCAGTGGGATTCCCAAATTTTAAATGCTGGGGGGCAGGGCAAAAATTAGTAAATAGTTGGAAGGAAAGGGCCAAACCTTTACTTCAGCTAGGACTGAGAATGGGAAGGCATATGGTCCTCTGAATAGCAGCTGTGTCTGAGATCAGGAACTGAAGCTGGACCTAGGCACAGGAGAGATGTAAGGGCCCTCTTTGCTTAGAGGCAAGGACTTTTAGGACTGAGCCTGAGCAGAAAGAAAGGAGAATAGGAGTTACCCGCAGAGCTGGCAGCGCAGATGGCAAGGACTGCCTCATTCCCCACCCAGGAAGAAGGATTTCCTAGTCTGAATCTGATCAGGATCCTCTGAGGAGGAGAGGAGACCCAGTTTGCCAAGAGCTATGTCAGAGCTCTCAGAAAAGACGCAGCAGCAGGGATCAGGATTCTTTAAAAATAGTTTTTAACAGAGGGCTCTGGATCTAGCTTGGATTTTAATGTCCTCAATTGAGCTTCCTCTAGCACACCGTAAATAGAATGAAATGTTTCTACCCTTGTCTTTAGCTACAATTCATGTGCAACATGTAACTGAAATAAAGAATAATGTAAAGAAACCAGTGGAATATAAAATTGGGCAACTTGTTGCAGAAGTATGACAATCATTATTCCTTGTAAAAAGTCCTGGGAACTGTTTATACGAGAGGCAGCCAAGCTTGCTGAAAAAATTAGATTTATTCTCCCCCCATTCTTCAGTTTATGATTTTGCACAAGTGACAAAGTAAATTTTCTTCATTTTCTGATACAATCAATTACTGTCTTATTGTGCTTCTCATGTGGTTTGTTTTTTTCTTTGTAAGGGGTTAACTACTGGGGTGAAGGTGGGATGGAAATGGTCCACAACTCCTCAACTCCTGAAGGTTTGCACTGTGGAAAGCCCCAGGGATCCTGGTTCATCCAGTTAAAAGGGCTGAAAGCCTGACCTAAATCTTCCTCGGGTCTCATCTAGCTGATGTGTCTGGACCTCCTTCACACAATAATGAGCGTGAGAAGACCTGTACACAGCCAGGGATCACCCCAAGATAAAACCAGTGTGGCAAAAGCGTGGAACTAGACCTTGGAGAAGCACCCTGAGGGCTCCTCAGTTCAGGAGTCAGCAGTGTGCACTGGAGCTTACAGACCAACTTTCATCACTGTGAGGACCCCCAACAGGAGACACAAGATTTTGGAAAATCTGGAAGAAAAGTTACTGTACTTATTGCAAACAGGGATGGGGTGGGGACACAAATGTGGGAGTAAACTGCTGAAATGGTGTTTGTGGCTAATTTTTTTTTTTTTTTTAATTTTTAGATTTTTTTTTTATTTGACCCAGTTTCTAAGAAAGAAATACAAATACCTTCTCAGTTTCTCATTAAGGACATACACAAGGGCTTTGCCAATTCAGGACCCTATGGTTGTGGAAGCTACATTGTTTCTTTTACATGAGGGCAGAATTAAGTCTAATAACATGAAATTAGGAGGGAAAAAAAAGCATAAATGCTTTTCAAGATGGAGATTGTGCCTGCATTCAGATTAGAAAAATGAGGAAAAATCTCACATGAGAGGACAGGTTTTAGGTCTACCAAAATAATTCGTGGACTTTTGAATAAAATTCCAAATTTATTTATCTATTTATTTTAAATAAAAGTTTAATGATTATTCCTTGCAGAAGTCAAACCCTCTTTCATTTAAAGGAAAACCATTTCTATAAATGTAAAAAGTGCTCAAAACCTAAAGATTGTTGCTGCTGATTTTTATGTTGGCAAAAAGAAATCAGTTTAGGATTGACCTGAAACAAATTTGGAAATATTTTTTAGGTTCAGTCACCAAAATGAAAAATCAATTATTTGCACGTCTTCTTAGGATTGTAAGAAAAAGCCTTAAAGAAGAGGAGTATGAACTACTTTTCACAGCTCAGTGTTTTTTTTTTTTTCCTGTAGTTGCTCACAGGCATTACTATAACCATTTCTGTTAGAGTTAGTTATGCAGGCTCCAGTGCACCTTTTTCAATTATTAGCAATACACAGTAACCAAGCTGTCTTCTCCTTTGAGTCCCATTTCTAAACACAGACGGGATGTAAGTAGCTCCTTTGCACTGCACAGACAGGAGGTAATTTTGCATGCACGGCTGCCTACTTTCAGTAGGTGTGTCTTTGCTCTGTGTATGATAACCTCTCTGCAAATGTGTATTTTATAAGTAAAATTTAGTTTCTGATGTTTCAGTAGCACATGCTTAACTAACAAGTTCATGACTTAACCTGGACTGCTGTTGGATTAAAAGTATCAGTTTAATATTTTATTAATTGCATTGTCAGGCTACTTAGATTACTGGAGTTGTTTCCTGATGCTAATATTCTTGGGCAGTGTTTTTTGCTTAATTAGGACCTTTTGGAAGACCTGTACCTTGGGCGCTATTATTTTAAGCTAATCCTTCTCACTTGTTATACTTCCCAATTCAAGCTGGAATTGCCATCAATTTGGTCCTATGTTCTGCACTTGAATCTCTTCTACAGAAGAGCATAGGTTTCTTTCTGCACAGCTGCTTTCTGTTTCTTCCAAATGAATTATGTTTGCTTGTTTTGACAGATCTTAGTATCTCTGAAAGGCTTTACTTAAAAGTACTTTCAACACACTTTGCAGTTTTCTGCAGCCTGGTTTCCATCTTCGTCCCCATGACATAGAATGGCAATAGTGATTATTTTACTGCACAATGTGTCAATTTTCATATACCACTTTCTATTTTAAATGCTTTGCCTAAATTTTGCAAAAGGATTGAAGAGAGAAGAACACCCAAGTACAAACATAAAATATCAGACAAGCTCTTCAGAAGATTCTCCTTTTGATTGTATTGGTGGTATCTGGTCTGAGACCATCCCAAGTGAAAACATTTTACATCCTCGTATATTGAAAATACAACATTCATGTTTCTATTTTAACACTGCCTTAATATGGGTCTGAATACCCAGACAGTCCCCTTCAGCTCCTTGTAATACAATGTGCTCTCCTGTACATTTTATTTCCTGTTAAAGCGGAGTATAAACATTTTAAAGGACCCAGGAACATGAGGAGCTATGCACTCCTTTGTTAGTCTCTTCCACTATATTCTTATAATTTGCATATGTTGGTTTATTATTAACCTAAAAAAGAATCCAACAATAGCTATAAAAGAACATCAGTGTAATTGTCACCTATTTTGCTGGAAAAAAATCACAACTGTCCCCACATCCTCTTTGGCTTTTAAGTCCAAGAAGAATATAATTTTTTAGGTTGCAGTAAATACTTTTCACAGGCTTTCATGTCCATAATTTATTCCAAGAGCTGTTCGCTCTTCATAGTGAAATATGAGTACAGATTGGTTCTTCCAAAGGTTTCAAATAAATGGCTCTCTACATTTAGAATTACTTGGTTTCTTGCTTTTATTTCTCAGCTATCATGATTCTTACCTACTTTATCTTATTACACAAACAGCCTTGTAAGTCTCATTTGAGCTTTTTCTTTTTCTTCACATGGAATAAAGAAGACATGGCATTTCACAAACACACTGTCCTATGCTTGTTAGGCAAATAAATTATATGAGGTTTTTTATATCTTAGAAAAATAAACAAAACACTGATGAATGGCTCATAACTGGAAGAGGATTATATGGGGAAGGGGAAAGAGATATAACAAATGACAAATTCAGTCATAATTTGATGAAATGAGTAGAGATGAGTCTATCTTCTAGTTTGAACGTGTCTGGAGAAAGTAAGCTGAGTCTAGGCATCAATGTCAGGTAACAGACACTCTACTTTAGCATTTTTATTACGTATTTCTATGGTCTATATCCTGTTATTTTATGGGGAATCTCCATGAAAACATTATACCCTGGTAGCTTGCTCCTTAGCATTAATGACCTACTCCAAAGCCTGGGTCTGGATTATAAACAGACTTTCAAGTAGTTTCCTTGGTGACTCTCCTGAGGCATGAGACTGACAGCACAGGCTAAAGTGATAAAAACAACAGCACGGTTGCAATGCCTCCTGGAGTGAAGAATAGGTAGAACAGACTAGTATTTTACAGCAGGGATCTCAGGTCACAGGGTTGACCACAGAACTGATCCTCTGGAGATTATTAGACTAAGGGAGCTGCCTCTTAATTCTGATGAAAACACCTTCTACTGAGTATTTTAAAGGAGTATCAACTTTACAGAAAGGGTTTGTAAATATTTTTTTCATTTTCTGTTGATTAATTTAGTTTCAACCTCCTCTCCTGAAAGCTGCTGTATTTTCCCTTGAAGCCATGAACCAGGGGTCTGCTGTGAGGGGGTCTCTCTTTGTTACCTGCTCCTGGAAGAAGGGGTGTTCTCTGTGCCTGCCAGGAACAACTTTCTCAATACAGCACTTGGCACTCCCAGGCCCTGGCTGACCCTTCCAGCCTGTCTGAGAGTATTCAGCCCTGTGTCAGGGTGCAAACTCATGGGGGGAGCATTAGACTGACACTTGCATACTTTACCTCCAGTGAAACAATGTGATCTGAATTTGTCAGCTTTCCTTGGCCTCAACTCTAGCACTGGAAAGATGATGGGAAAAATTAATGCAAGCTTATTTGAGCTAAAGAAAATCCTAAATTCTTAATCTCAGGGTTGGAAACAAAGTGGCAAAGGGAAAAAAAACAAACTGCAAAATGTAATTCTAACTTGCCTCCAACACAGCTTTCATATCTCACATCTCTACTCATTGACTTCTGGACTAAAATTTCAAGTATCAAAAATCATGCTTAGCAGCAGGGTCTTTCTCTCTCATTACCTCTTTCTATGTCCTTTTCTATGCAAACTAGGAATCCATTTCTTCCCTGGAGAGATCCCTAAAATTTTTCCAAGGTTGCTGCACCATTTCAAGCCTATGATAGAAGTCCAAAGGATACATCCTAAAGATAATTAATTGTATTTTCATTCTTGTACACCAAGCTCATCCTTACCTTTCAATGCTACATTTTGTATCGGAGCTCTGTCACTAATTCTTCACTCCCATTTATTGTTAGCTTGGCAGACTCTTATTCACAAGCTCCAGATAAGTGAGGTTCTTAAGCATGTACTTAATTTTAAATGCAGGAATAGTATTGCTCCCCCACAGTACTGACATTTATTTTAATAGACTTAATGTCACAAAGCTTTTAAACAAGTCTTTCACAGATGTGTACCTGAAATCTACCCAGAAAGAGCTGTCCTATCTTCAAAACTCTGCCTTAAAACATCACAGATCATGCTGAGACAGAGGATGAGGATGTAAACCTGGCTTGTAGTAGAAATAGTGTGGCCAGCAGGACTAAGGAAATGATTGTGCCTCTGTACTCAGCATTGGTGAGGCCACACCTTGAATACTGTGCTCAGTTTTGGGCCTCTGACTGCAAGTAGGACATTGAGGTGCTGGAGCCTGTCCAAAGAAGGGCAATAAAGCTGGTGAAGGGTCCAGAGAACAAATCCTAGAAGGAGTGGCTGAGGGAACTCAGGTTGTTTATCCTGGAGAAAAGAAGGCTCAGGGGAGACCTTATCACTCTCTACAACTACCTGAAAGGAGGCGGGGGTTGGTCTGTTCTCCCAGTTCACAAGCAATAGGACAAGACAAACCAGCCTCAAGTTGCACCAGGGTAGGTTTAGATTTGATATTAGGAAAATATTCTTCACAGAAGGGTTGTAAAACACAAAAAGAGGCTGCCCAGGGAAGTGTATGAGTCACCATCCATGGAGGTGTTTAAAATATGCATGGATGTGGTGCTGGAGATCATGGTTTAGTAGTGACCTGCCAGTGCTGGGTTTACAGTTGGACTTGATGATATTGAAGGTCTCTTCTGACCAAACTGATTCTGTTATTCTATGATAAACCTGGACCTCATGTGTTGAAAGCCTATAGGTACACAACTTCTTGTGCATGCCTGCACCTTGCTGTCTATGACTTTGTGAATTATGAAAGAGTATAATTATAAAATATCTGGAACAGTGTGTTTCTTTGGAACAGTATTGTTGTCAATTGCTAAAGAATAATTGTACTGCAGTCAGCACAATGGTTCTCATGTTTAAAAGTAAACGTGTGCTTCTGTATCACATGGAATTAGGCCAAACCCATAATAACAGATGAGAGGAGTAATGCTCAGCATGGATGAATGCCAGAGTACCAAAAGGCCCAATTGCTAATGGAGACAGCCCACTGTTCTCCTGGGGACAGTGTGTCATGGGGAGCATAGCTTTCTGTGGGTTGCCATTTCCTCCACTACCCATATTACACTGTGGGCACACTGAAGGAAGATGGTGACCCTAATAAAAGCATTTGGTGTTATTCAATGTAACCAAGACACATAGACTCAGCAGATTACTTAGCATAACCAAGCCTTAAGTCTTTGCAATTTTGTATCCTTTCTGAGATATCAAGAAACAACTTTTGTTTTTGAAGAGAAAGGGAATAAGGGAGACGGACTTACTGATTAGAAAAGAAAGGTAGAACACCTTTAATAAAAATAATAATAATA